>LPNX011189805.1:947379-958176 GCA_001517045.1 Pseudotsuga menziesii | reverse complement strand
AAAGGACAATGCCGCACATACCTCATCACCCAAGGCTAGATACTCTTGATATCGAGGCAAGTATTTAAGTACTGCTAACCTCTGCCAATTTCCAGTCAAGATCCTTCTGATTGTCTTCATGTTCTCACACGCTGGCAGAGAAAAACCTTTGTTCTGACATGCACTTTTATTCAATTGCTATGTGCCCACAGCTGGCCAAGATTATGCTCTGATACCACTAAAATATCCCAAATTAAGGAGATCTGCCTTCTTATGTTTGCACTTGCTTGTTTCTTGTAATCCTAAATTTATTTGCTTGTGGTTGTTTGGAGAATATTATTCCTTTCACTTAGTTCCTCTGGCTTACTAGTTTATTTTGTTGTTTTGCAATCTTCATGTAACCGTTTGCTCATTCAAATATTAAATGCATGACATAGTAAGATGAATAAACATCATAAACATCACAAATCCCATGATATTAAACAAGAGAACACAAATGGTAAACATAAACTGTTTATGCAAGTGTGGACATAACAAGTACCTCAAATCAGTCCTGTGTAACCATATATAATAAGTGGAATAACTCTGACCTTTGAACAATGCTGATGGTTTACTGCAATCATTAAGACTGCTGCTAGTCAATATTTAATAGTGCCCAGGAGGAAGTATGATGCTTTCAACACTAGATCTGATTCTCAAATACCATGAACTCTGTTTCTCATTTAAATATCAGTCATGCAATGTTATATGCACCAGCTGAGAATGGGATCCCTGCCAGGAATGTCAGTGGTTGTTGATGGCTGTAACAACGGCAATTTATAATCAGATCTTAAATTATGATGACAGTGGCTGTAAGTTTTACCAGCAGTACTATAAAATCAGATCTGTGTGTATAGGGCAATGGTAGAGTGTTGCAGGAGAAGAGAGCCCCACTAGATAGTTACATGCCCAAAAAATAGATCACACCCAGCTTGGGGAAATTACAGCCCTGAGAATATGAATACCCTGCTTTCCTTCTTCCGTGAAGTTTGATGCTCACGCCCTTAGTAGATCAAGAAATTGTTGAGAGTGGATTCGTTGTCCTGAATATCGGATAGATGTGCCCTTAACTGGTGGTAATATATGCTGCTCAACATTTGATATAGATGCTCTTCATAACTGAATATGCAGCTGTATATGCTTTGAATCTTTGCCCTAGATCCTCTCGAATCTTGATGTCTTCTTTTTCTTTCCCTTGAACGATCTTTATTGTTTCCAAGTACGTTGATAGATCTGAATGATCTATCCTCTTGCATTGACCGGAATAAGACTAGGACAGATGTTTCACTGCCGAAATCCTGTTAGCTGAAGACTCCGTCTCCAACCCCAACTGCCATGCTGCACGCTGTGCTGCTATCCAAGAGCTCCGAAAATAATCATAATCAAAAGTGAAGTCTCCTCTTGCTTTCTCCTCTATTTATAAAGTTCAACTGCGCAAAACCCTAATCTTTGACCTAATTAGGTCACTTTATCTTCTAATTTGCCGTTGACTTGCATGCATGTCCCTTTATCTTCTAATTTGCCGTTGACTTGCATGCATGTCCCTTTATCTTCTAATTTGCCGTTGACTTGCATGCATGTCCCTTTATCTTCTAATTTGCCGTTGACTTGCATGCATGCGGAGGGAGACTTAAATAGTGCATGCATCATTAAAATAATGCTGGGATGGCATGCATGTCATTTTTAGGGTTCGCATGCATCTCACTTTTAGGGTTTGCATGCATGTCACTTTTGGGAACATTACAATTTGATGTCTAAAAATTTCTATTTCTAGTCTGCTTCAAAGGTACATTTAAAATTCTAGATCTAGTTGCTTTTCCCTTTTTCCGCAAGTTTAAAAATTTTGAAAATTGAAAAAGCTTGTTGAAAGAGTTTCTATGCATTTTAAAGTTTGATCTAGCATTTTTGTGCTTGAGATTTGCTTGCCATTCTTCTCAAGAGGCAAGCACAGATCCTAAGAAGGCAAACTTTCTAGCTTGCCTCACTTAGTTGTTTCCTTGATGAGCGAATGTGCTCTACCTTTCCTTCAATGAAATTGGAAAATAAGCTTTGTCCCTCTGATCTCACCAAGGAAGCTTTTTCTGTCCTTTATTTCTTGCTCTACTCTGGGTTCTCTGACTTTTGATCCACAAATTTCTTAAAATTTTCTTTCGGTTTCAAACGTTTCCATATTAGATCTAGCATCTAAAGTCATATCAAAGGTAGATCTGATGTCTAAAAATTTATATTTCTAGTCTGCTTCAAAGGTACATTTAAAATTCTAGATCTAGTTGCTTTTCCCTTTTTCCGCAAGTTTAAAAATTTTGAAAATTGAAAAAGCTTGTTGAAAGAGTTTCTGTGTATTTTAAAGTTTGATCTAGCATTTTTGTGCTTGAGATTTGCTTGCCATTCTTCTCAAGAGGCAAGCAAAGATCCTAAGAAGGAAAGCTTTCTAGCTTGCCTCACTTAGTTGTTTCCTTGATGAGCGAATGTGCTCTACCTTTCCTTCAGTGAAATTGGAAAATAAGCTTTGTCCCTCTGATCTCACCAAGGAAGCTTTTTCTGTCCTTTATTTCTTGCTCTACTCTGGGTTCTCTGACTTTTGATCCACAAATTTCTTAAAATTTTCTTTCGGTTTCAAACGTTTCCATATTAGATCTAGCATCTAAAGTCATATCAAAGGTAGATCTGATGTCTAAAAATTTCTATTTCTAGTCTGCTTCAAAGGTACATTTAAAATTCTAGATCTAGTTGCTTTTCCCTTTTTCCGCAAGTTTAAAAATTTTGAAAATTGAAAAAAGCTTGTTGAAAGAGTTTCTGTGCATTTTAAAGTTTGATCTAGCATTTTTGTGCTTGAGATTTGCTTGCCATTCTTCTCAAGAGGCAAGCAAAGATCCTAAGAAGGCAAGCTTCTAGCTTGCCTCACTTAGTTGTTTCCTTGATGAGCGAATGTGCTCTACCTTTCCTTCAGTGAAATTGGAAAATAAGCTTTGTCCCTCTGATCTCACCAAGGAAGCTTTTTTTGTCATTTATTTCTTGCTCTACTCTGGGTTCTCTGACTTTTGATCCACAAATTTCTTAAAATTGTCTTTCGGTTTCAAACGTTTCCATATTAGATCTACAATCTAAAGTCATATCAAATGTAGATCTGATGTCTAAAAGTTTCTATTTCTAGTCTGCTTCAAAGGTACATTTAAAATTCTAGATCTAGTTGCTTTTCCCTTTTTTCCACAAGTTTAAAAATTTTGAAAATTAAAAAAGCTTGTTGAAAGAGTTTCTATGCATTTTAAAGTTTGATCTAGCATTTTTGTGCTTGAGATTTGCTTGCCATTCTTCTCAAGAGGCAAGCAAAGATCCTAAGAAGGCAAGCTTTCTAGCTTGCCTCACTTAGTTGTTTCCTTGTTTTTGTAATCAGTTGTTACTTAGATTTTTTTTGTAATTTTTTGCATGTTGTCCAAAGGCACTTCGAAAGTGTTTTTGGGCAGCTTTCACTGACATATGCTTGCTGGTTTTTAGCAGGCCCATCAAAAAAGAGAAGGAAACTCTACCCGAAAATAGCTTTTCCGAACATCCAAAGCTCCCAGGAGGCTTTCCCCTTAGCTGGGCCTATTTTCTTTGCATGTTGTAAGCCTTTGGATCCCAGATAATAAGGACCAAAGAGCATTCTCTGCTGAAGCATTGTAACCGATTAATAAAAACAAGTTTGAGTAGGCTCGGTAGAGCCTGGTCCCCATCCCCCTTGGGGGATTTGTGTCGATGTCCTTTTTCTGTTTTCTTATATGCTGGTAGCGTAGTTGTCTTTCTTTATCATTTCATGCTTTGTTTGAGTTTTTTGCAAAAGTAACATGAATACTTACCCACTGCGCTACACCAAAGTACCATAAGGGAAAAGATTTGAGCAGTGTAGTAATTAAAAAACAAAAACAATTTTGTTATGCATTGCTAAGTTAAAATAAACCCCCTCGCTTTCCTGAGTACAGGTTCGTGGATAAGGGCTTGCCCAAGTACTGAATCTGGAAAGAGACTCCTGGGTTTTATCTTTTTTCTAAATCAGAAAACTTGTTCTAAAACTTTAAAATAAACCAAGACTCCTTCCCCGTATGCTCTACACCGCTGCAGCTTGTCTGATCAGTTGGCTGTATCAGAAAGGGATACGAGTTACTAGATCTAATAGGAAAATCCACACAAGTAATCTTCTCGAGAACTCCGGAGGTTGCAAAGGGTAATCACTGCAGAGTCAAGGGGCTACTCTAAGCAGGTCTATCCTCACCCTGTTGGACACTTGGTATTACCGCTTTAGCACTCAGTTCGAAGGGACTTGACTTGTTGGGCCAAACCCACAATTTACCCATTCCTTAATCAATTCATTTAATAATTTAAAATTTACCAACCGAGACACTGCAATACTTTCACTGAGACTACACTAGCAACCCACATTTGCAAGCACTCTTTTCATTTCGGCACTGGTCTATTCTGTTCATTTCTGCATAAGTTAATCTCGCAATGTGTCATTGAATTTTGTGTATCTAATTTGAGTTAAGCTGTTGCTAAAGTTAAATTTTGTTGGCGGTAATTGGTAATTTCTTAATTTCATCCATTCCTTATTAAAACTCCTAGAATTAATTATTTCTCTCATAGAGTAAAAACCTTAGATTTTACTTTTCATTAGGGTCCACCCCCCTTGGCTTCGCTAGGAGTTGGCCTAGACGGAGGAGCTGAGTATCAGGTGACAGCACTTAGCTTGAGCTTGCCCCCAAGGGTGCAGCTTGAGCTTGCCCCCAAGGTTGCACCTAGTGGCTTGAAGATTTATGTCACATTACCCGAGGTGCGAATTAGGCAGCAACATTTTGGCGCCATTGCCGGGGATAAATTTTTCTATTCCCGAAATACAATTTTTTTGAGTTTTCATTCTTGTTTTTGCTTTGTTTGATGAATGTTGTAGTTTAATCAACTTACTCAAGTCATCTGGTGACTCCACTACCTTTAATTTTACCAAGGCGTTCTACAAGAAGAAACTCTGAAGGCTTGCTTCAGTTCATTCCTGAGCCTGAAAAGGTTTACCATAGGAGGAAAAGCAAGCTAGCTCCTTGTAAGATCCTTGACGATCTTTCATCTGAGTCAATCTTAGATATTCACCTTTTATTTGTTGATACTTCTCAATCAAATAATTCACATAGTACCATAGGTACTTTATTTAAACCTTTGGATTATTCTGTCGTAATTGGGCAGCCTCATAACATCCCAGATAAAGCCATTGAGAAGGTTCCATCTTTTTATGGAAACAATGCTATAACTGCTAAGTCTCATTTGTTGGCTTTTTCGCAGTGCTACAATAAATGGTGTCACAACGTCAACCATGAAGATATAAAGATGAGGTTGTTTTCCTTATCACTTGAGGCTGATGCCTTTGAATGGTTCACCTCCCTAGATGACGATGGTATCAAGACCTTCCAGGAATTTGAAACTACTTTCAATAAAAGAACGGGGGATAAAAAAGAGAAAAGGCACCTTTTGGCTGCCTTAACAAACACTAAAAAGAAGGAAAACGAAACCATAGAAGAGTTCAATAAAAAGTTCGGAGATATGGTGGGCAGATGCCCGGCTGATATTAAACCATCAAATACCTCAATTCTCATATATTACAAAGAAGCATTCGAGGGAGAAATGAGGTAGCAACTTAGAGACAAAGAACCTAACAACCTGAAGAAAGCCATGGAAATAGCTGAGAAGATTGACAGAAACATGCAATCTGCAGGAAAGTCTAACATCCTAGGATTTGTTAGAGGCACCACTTCATCTTCCAAAACTCAAGATACCAGAGGAAAAACAGTATAGCCTGAAGGAAAAGATGAAGGCAAGGAATCAATGAAAGAAGTAGCTAACATGATGAAACAAATGATGATAAATTGTACTTCCCAAATGAATGCTATGCAAAATAGGATAAACAACATGGAAAAAGCACAGGTTTCTCAAAATCATAAAAATTTCCAGCCTAGACAAAACCAGGAGTGGAAAAAGAAGTATCCTCCTTATGAGCAGAGACCTCCAAATCAACTTGAAACAAACAACATGGTGAGTGATGAGGTTCATCCCTATTGTCGGCCTTGTGATGAACTTCATGAAGAATCTACTTGTCCAAAATTCTGCTACATTATGAAACAAGAACAAATTGAAATGAATAACTTTGTAGGACATTCTAGAGGTCATGACTATATAAACAATGTAGGGCAAGTTCATCATATTTCAAAAGAAAAATGGAAGCAAGCCAAGGGCTACAGTCAGGAAAAGGATAATGCTACTAAGATTTTTGGCGAAAAGCCTTCACCTGAACAGATTATGGAAAGGTACAAAGGGGTGGTTTATTAGAAGAAGAAAAACATGATCCCAACCAAGTCAAGTCAGCATATGCCAAAGGTAAAAACTCCTCCCCCCCTAGATCTAAACATTGATTTGGGTAATTGGTTGTCAAGTGCTAAGATTTCTGTCCCTGTAATTGAGATCCTCAAAATTCCAAGTCAAAGAGATATTTTTATGAAAACCTTAGCAGAACCTAAGGAAAATATAGTTGAAAAATCTGAGAAAACAATTATTGAGAAGCCTAAAGAGAAACTGGTCAACTCAAAAGAAAATGAGAAGGATAAACCTACAGAATTTTTTTCCAAGAAGCTGAGTAACTTCAATGAAGATGTCCCCATTATCTTGCATAGTAGGGATCCTAATAAAGAAGATCATCCTGCCTTCTACATTTCTTTGATTGCAAAGAACAAATTTTTGCACAATTGCATGCTTGATTCAGGTGCATCATCAAACATCATGACTAGAAAAGTCATGGAACAAATGGGCTTAACTATCTCAAGGCCTTACCAGAATGTATGCGCTATGGATTCAAGAGAAATCGATGTCGTGGGTATAATTCTAAATTTTCCAGTCAAACTAGCAACATACCCTGACATAGGTGTAACCATGGACATAGTAGTCATAGATGTTCCTAACAAATGGGGAATGTTGTTGTCGAGAAAATAGGCTGCATCTTTGGGAGGATCTATTCAAATGGACTGGACTTACGCCATGATTCCTGCTTCTGAAGATGCACATGTCAAGTTATATAGAGAAAAGGAAAGAAAGTATCATGTAGAAGATCCTGATGAGCCAGATAATGAGTATATTTGTGAGACAGATAACCTGGGAAACCATGCTATCTATGCCAATTATCTTATACCCATCAGAGAAAAGGCTAATGATGAGGAGTATGATGAGCTATGGAGAATGAGTTTTGATGGAGCCTTTTCCAAAACTGGAAAAGGAGCCGGTATAGTCTTAACTTCACCTTCAAACAAGAAATTCAATTTTGCTTACAGACTTGAATTTGATGCTTCCAATAATGTGGCGGAGTATGAAGCACTAGTCTTAGGACTTGAGATTGCTAAAGATATGGGTATCAAAGTGTTAAGTATCAAAGGTGATTCAGAACTAATTATTTCCCCCAAATTAAGAAAACTTTTGCATGTAAAAGTGAAAGGCTTAAAAAGTATCGAAATACAATTTGGGCCATCATGGGGTATTTCAGTGCATTAGACCTTAGACCTTTTAGCGGTTCCCCACGCAAAAAATAGTGAGGCAGATAGACTTGCAGTTGTAGCTTCGACATTAGAGTTCACAGAGGAATTGGTAAAAGGAGATGGAAAATTTGAAATAAATTTCAAGCCTTCAATCCCCGATAACCTTGATCATTTGCAAGTTTTTCAAGATGACGATCAGATCATAAGGTTTATTAACAATATGCATGAATTTGGCGACTGTCAAATCAACTATCAGGATGAGCAAAGTTCTCATGTTGAACAAGAGGATCAGCCAAGAAACCCTATTCCCATGAATGTTATTGAATGGGAGCACACTTTTGATAGACAGGACAGGTATAAAAAGAAAGAAGCAATAAAGTTGGATGATTACATCGAAATAAACATTGGTACTGATGAAGAACCAAGAAATATAAAAATTGGAAAAGGTACTTCTGACAAAGAAAGAAAAGATTTAATAGAGTTAGTAAAGGAGTACAGAGATGTGTTCGCTTTTACATATGATGAGTTAAAAGCCTATCGGGATGACATATTCCAACATACTATCCCCTTAAGACCAGAAACTAAACCTTTTCGGCAAAAACTTAGAAGAATAAATCCCAAGTTGGCCTCCATGGTCCAGAAAGAACTACAGAAAATGTTGGCAACTGGCTTCATTGCACCTACCAAACATTCATCATGGTGCTCAAACTTGGTGGTGGTAAGAAAAAAGAATGTGCAGTTGAGGATATGCATCGATTTTCAAAACTTGAATATTTCATGCATAAAGGACAATTGCCCTCTACCCGATATGGAAACATTACTGCAAAGAGTAACTGGATCTAGTATAATGTCCATGCTAGATGGTTTCTCAAGATATAACCAGGTGCTAGTAAAACAGGAGGATCGACACAAACCACCTTCACCTCACCTTGGGGAACATTTGAGTATTTAAGGATGCCTTTTGGTCTTTTGAATGCAGGTGCAACATTCCAAAGAGCCATGGATTATGCTTTCAATGAGTTAATTGGGAAAATAATAGAAATCTACCAGGATGACCTTACTGTTTTTTCAAAAGAAAGATCTGATCATGTATCTCATCTCAGAAAAGTGCTTGAGAGATGCAGGAAGTTTGGCATATCATTGAACCCAGCTAAGTCAACACTTGGAGTTGATAAGGGTAAGTTGCTTGGATACATCATTTCCAAAGATGGGGTCAAAATTGACCCAGAGAGAGTAGAAGCTATAAAGAAAGTTTCCTTACCCCATAACAAGAAAGCCCTACAGTCCTTCAATGGTCAGATGAACTTTATAAGGAGATTCATACCAAACTTAGCAGAATTGATGAAACCTATGCAGAAGCTACTAAAGAAAGATGCTAAGTTTGAATGGGATAAAGAAGGTAAAGAAGGTTTTGCATCCATAAAAGACTGCATCTCTAGGTCTCCTGTTTTGATAAGTCCTGATTACTCCAAAGACTTCCAGATTTTTTCATTTGCATCAGAAGACACGATTGCCGGAGTTTTGTTGTAGAAGAACAAAGAGGGTCAAGAACAACCCATTGCATTCATGAGTAGATCCTTGCAGAATTCTGAACTTAAGTACACTACCATGGAGAAACAAGCCTATGCCCTTGTCAAATCTTTGAAACACTTCAGAACTTATATAGGTTACTCCAAAGTGGTTGGCTATGTCCCTCATTCAGCAGTGAAGGATATCTTGTCTCAGCAAGATTGCCTTGGTATAAGGGTAAAGTGGGTATCAAAGATCCAGAAATATGACTTGGAGATCAAACCCACTAAATTAATCAAGGGGCAGGGACTTGCCAAGATGATGACAGAGGGAAATGAACAAGCCTTAGGTATGGTCTGTTAGAACAGTTCACCAGCATCATCCATTTCAACTGGAATTCAACATCTTCAACAACAACAGTGGTTTGCAGACATTATATTCTACCTCCTCAACTTAACATGTCTCGATCATCTAATGGGCCACAAGAGAAGATCACTAAGATTGCAAGCCACTAAGTACTGCCTCAATGAAGAGGGATTGGGTTGGAAAAACCCGGATGGTCTCATACTAAGGTGTGTGGATGAGAAAGAATCTCGAAGACTCCTGGAGGAGTTTCATTCAAGATTTTGTGGTGGACACTTTGCAGCCAAAACCACAGCTCACAAGATCCTTAGAGCTGGATACTATTGGCCCACTTTATTTACTAATGTGCACAAGTCTGTTAGGAATTGCCAGAAATGTCAATTGTTCACAAGAAAACAGAAGCTTGCTGCATTACCCCTAAAGCCGGTAGTAATCCAGGCCCCTTTTCAGCAATGGGGTCTTGATTTCATTGGGAAATTTAAAGACAATTCAAGTAATGGTTATACTTGGATTTTAACAGCGACAGATTATTTTACCAAGTGGGTAGAGACCATACCTACTAAAGCAGCAACTGAAAAAGTGGTTATGGACTTCCTGGAAGACAAAATCATCACTAGATTTGGGGTTCCTGCTAAGATAACCACAGATAATGCCAAAGCTTTCAGTTCAGTAGCAATGTCTTCATTTTGCTTTAAATATGGCATCATCCTATCCCATTCCTCAAATTACTATCCCCAGGGAAATGGTCTGGCTGAGTCAAGCAATAAAAACTTCATGACCATTGTAAAAAAGATTGTTGGTGACAACAAGATGGCATGGGATAGTAAAATCAAGTTTGCACTTTGGGCCGATAGAATTACTAAGAAAAGTGCAACAGGAAAATCTCCTTTCGAGTTGGTTTATGGCGTGAATGTGACTTTGCCTATTCATCTTCAGTTACCAATGTAACAGACTCTGCAAGATTCAGGTTTAGATCAGGATGACTTTCAGAGTAGAATAAATGAGTTGATAGAGTTGGATGAGGTCAGAAGAAGGGTCGTTAATCGCAGTATTAAAAATCAGGATAAGGTTAAGAGACATTTTGACAAATCATCCAAACCAAGGGTTTTCTAGGAAGGAGACACGGTGCTACTTTGGGACAAACGAAGAGAAAAGTCGAGAAAGCACGGAAAATTTGACAGTTTGTGGATGGGCCCTTACATTATTCATGATGTGGCGGGTGACAACTCTTTTTATCTCAGTGACATGGATGGGGAAAAGCAGAGTCTGCCTGTCAACGGACATATTCTGAAATTGTTTTTCAGTGAAAATATCTGATACCCATGGGGGCATCTTTGTATCATCACTCTCTAAACCTCTCTTCACATTT
>LPNX011189805.1:763988-942629 GCA_001517045.1 Pseudotsuga menziesii | reverse complement strand
ATTATACTTATATTATATAACTGATATTATTTAATATTTATATATTATTTATAAAGTTAAATTATTTATAAAGTTTTTAAACATTAAAAATAAATAAAAAAATTAAAATAAAAAGTTTAAAAAATTTAAATAATTCATTATAGCTTGGACTCTATTTATAGACTATAGTTATTATTCATACCGATGACTAAGTCTTTGACTCTTTCCTATTTTTGAGCAATCTTAATTTACTATTTTAGTATTTAGTATTTCAATGTCTTTGACCTTTAGTGTTATTGTTTATTGTTCAGTGTTTACTAGGTTAGTCATTTTAAATTTATTGCAATTTGCAATGTCTGTTTCAAATTAAAAATTAAAACTTTAATTATTTTGTTGATGTGCAGTATCATACTATCTAGATTCTAGTATCATTGATTCATTTTCAATCACTTAAAACTTTAAAACTTAAAAGTCAAATCTGAAGATTATCAAATATGATGTGCATGTTAGTCATAGATTCATATTGATACATAATAGATTTATAAATTATTATTAATATAATGATAATCTTGATGAATCCTGTAATGTGTTTGAACTTTGAATTTTGCATTTACATTACATGGTTGCAGATTCCAGAATGATGAATGTTTGTTATTGGCAATTGTTGGGATTTATATTTTTCATATTTTTAATATTTTTAAAATTTGTATGACTATTGCGTCCCGCCGTCCCCGCTGAATTTCTCTAAAATTTGGGGGTGGTCTCCACACATCCCGAATGTGCGTCTCCCCGAACCCACGTCCCGGAACCTTGGGGGAACATTGATTAAAACATGGCCTAATTTTGCAGGAAAATTTAATTTTCTCAGAATCATACGAAACTCTAGGGGAACCTAGCACATGTCCATACGACTCAATTAAAACGCCTAGCATGTTTATAAACACCGACATGGAGGCTCTAATAACCTCCTAAGGGCTAACCACCAAGACGACTACCCCAAAATTGGAGGTGTGACTGAAAAACTCCGAAATTATTAGTCATTTGTTCAACAACCAATAATTACCGGGGGAAAAAACACTCTAGGCTAGTCGACTTGATGCCTAAGTCCAGGAAACCAAGCCTTTTATAAAAATGACCATGCTAGCACATTTTTTACAATTTCCCCAAGGGGGTATGAGCATGTGTTACAAAAAAATTTGAACAGACTCCCAAAAAAACCCTGGAGGACTTCTGAACTCTGATCATGAACAAGTGTACTTGTTCAAACCTCAACGGCTCACATGAAAAATCCACCAAGTACAACTTAGGTGGTAACAGATTTCATAGAAAATATATTTGAAATCGTAATGGCTTAGGATCTAAATTTTGGATCACAGGTAGCTCAGCCTTTTTTCAAGATGGGTTTTTAGTCTCGATGTCTAAGTCCTTGTAGAAAAAACTTATAGTGAAAATTCCAAGATGACTACTTTTGAAGAAACCAGCCCTGTGTAAAGAGCTCTGATACAAAATGTTATGCAACCAAGTCCTAGAAATTGCATAAAAAGAGCATAAATAAACCAGAAGAAAGTAATCTACGCCTTAATAGTCAAGAACATAGATGAAAAGCAAGCCTCTTCTAGGGGAAACCTCCTTACACAATGTACTAATTACATAAGACAAGACAATATGACATGATCCAAACAAAAAGGTCTCCTTCCTATATATATAGGAGACAACGGGGTACAATAACAACTAATGGACCAAAGTCGACATCAATAATATCTAATGCGCCACAATATAAGGGGTAATGTGTTACTATATAGGGGTTAATACGCCAACATTTCAGGCTTAACAGAGGTAGGGAGGGAAGGAGCGTAAGAATGTGTGTGTGTGAGAGAGAGGGGGGGGGAGGAAGAGGGAACAAGAGGAGGAAGGGAATGTGTGTGTGTGTGTGTGTGCATGTTTGAGAGAGAGAGAGAGCATAGGTTGAGAGAGAGGGTGGGGGGTGAATGCAGAATGGAGGGTGAGAGAGAGATCAAAAGAGGGAGACAGATGGATTAAGAGAGGGAGGGAGGGGTCAAGAGAGAGGGTGAGAAAGAGATCAAAAGGAGGGAGAGGGATAAAGAGAGGGAACGAGGGAGAGAGAGAGATAGTTTTAAATCTAAGAAATACCTTTCCAAATGTATAAGGAGAATCAAATTTGAGTTCATGAAAAAAAAAGTGAAGGATTTCCCAGAATCTAGCTTGTAGGAAGCTTCTCCACTTCCTCTTATGGGGTATTGATAATCATCCCCAAGTTTCACCTTGTGAGGTGACTCATGCTCAGATAGATTGACGAATGATTCTTTGTGTCCCGTCATATGTTTGGATGCCCCACTATCTACAAGCCAATCATTGCTTCCATGTGAGATAGTGCCCATGATTGCTGAGATTAGGACATAGTCTTCATCACTCGAAGAATCAACTCTTTCTTCTCTAAATCCTTGTTGGTTCATCATCTTCAGCGGTGTGAGCATGATGCTTTTCTTGTTCGACTTCTTGTTGGAGGAGCCTTTGTTTCTGGGACAATCTCTGGAGTAGTGTCCCTTCTCATCACATGTGTAGCATCTAATACTGGATAGATCTCTTATGAATTTCTTTTGTCTTTTGTGATGAGGGTCCTCCCTATTGTTGTGATGATGGTCCTCCTTTCTATGATTTCTTCTGGTGTGAACTGTGAGAGCTTGATCTTCAGTTGCTTCCATCTACTCTTCTCTTGTTATGAGTCGAGCTTCTTCTTGTGTGCATTCTTCCCAAAGTCTGTTGAAAGTGATCAGCTTCTTTCTGGCACATATTCCTTGAATGAATGAATCCCATGATCTTGGGAGACCATTCAAGGTGGTCATAACAATCTCCCCTTCTTCTACCTTCTCTTCGACTGCTTTAAGTTGTTCCTTGATTTGAGCAACCCTTGTGAAGTAGGATTGCATCGTCCCTGAGTTTTGTATCTTCACATTCTTCAGTTTGTTCCTCAATGCCATCTTTCGATTGATGTTCTTTCCTTTGAACAGCTTCATCAAAGCATCGAACACTTCCTTAGGTGTCCTCAAAGATGATACATGAGGGATGAGATGATCCTTATGGATATTCTTATGATTCTCTTGGTTATTCTCTTGGTTATTCTTATGGATAGCCTTAAGCCTCATCTCCCTCTGGCTTTGGAACTTCCTTACTAATATACTTATCCAAATCATTTTCTTCAAGGATCAGAGAGATCCTTTACTTCCATGCTCGAAAGTTGTCAGCTCCCCCAAGCTTATCATCAAGTTGGGTGTGATGAGTCATTTTGAAATGAGAACCTCAAATGGAAATAACAGAGATTTAGATATTACCAATTTGAGATGCTCAACCTGGTTTCGAAGCTGGCTGACCTAGGGTTTGTCAAAGAAATCCTAATTTTCCAAACTTTGAGTTTTAGAATTTTGTCTAGATAGAAAGATGTGCCTCCTTGAGGCGAGTTGGTCAGTGATGTCCTTTGTCTAATTCAATGGAGGGAGTCTCCAAAAATCTGATGCCCTAGTTTCTCTCGGCACTAGTGTCTGGGTCAAAAATGAAACTTCTTCAAACTTGATTATGCTTCCTCCAAAAGATGCGTCCTCCTAGGGCGAGTTAGCCTAGTCCTCTTTTCGTAATGATCTATGGAGAGAAGACCTTGAACTAGGAAGCCCAAGTTTTCACTGCTGCATAGTGCCTTCTTTTCAGAGTAGCCCTGATACCATGTTAGTTTTTCAACTTTAATTCGATTTGATTAGGATAATGATCTGAAAGAATAACAAGCACAACAAGATACACAAGACACAAAGATTTTCCTCCAAGAAACCATAAAGGAGAAAACCATGTAAACTTCCTCAGAATAGTTATGTCACTAATACAATATCACAAGATGGAAAAACCCAAAAATAAGATGTCTTCTACAGCTCTCTCTCTTTCTCCTCTAGCGAACTTGTCCTCTCTCTCCTAGTGTGCACATGAGAGAGTGTGTGAGTGTGTATAAATGAGGGAGGGTGCCTCCCTATTTATACACATCAAGTGACTGACCTAAAACCTAACTGGGTCGACCACTTACCCTAGCAGGGCCGACTTCACCTAGGGAAACTCAAAAATACATTTTATTATATTAATCTTGGGGGCTACTACCCCGACTTACAACAGAGGTTTTACCTCAATGACCATATACAATAATGACATCCCGGACGGAGGGAAAACATCTCTGATGGGGGTACAACAATATACAATGATAATATACAACAGAGTATCTTTCGAAGTTAAAATTACAACAACACAGAGAGGTCAAGGCTTCAAAACCCAACTCACATATGCTCAGGAACCAACACCAACAAGTTCTCCTGGCCCAGAAGGATCAAGCCTTCAACAAGTTTTGTTGCACAACTCCGAGTTGAGACACAAAACAACATGGGGTCTGTCATCATAATTTAAGTGGGGGAAAAGGTGTCCTCAATCTCACAAGTCAAAGTTCAAGCCTGGGTAAATGTCAATATGGATGTTAAGAATGGGTGGAGGAAGTGATAAATGGTGGCAACATATCAACATGGCCTAGGTCTGTTCAAGATGAGCATACATAAAGGCCTTACATAAAAGACTACCTAGCCACTCACAATATAAGTCACTCAAAACCAATCTTTCAAATATTGTGTCGGCAAATATATCGCCAAGGGTCCAAACAGAAATTATTGGATTTATCGGCAAAAATGTCGGCAAACATCGGCAATATATCGGCAAAATAAAAATTATAAAAATATTAAAAAATACAAAATGCAAAAAATAACAATATATTTGAAAAAATAGGCAAATATCGCAATAACATCGGGAAAAAATCGACAAAAAATTGGGGAAAATATCGGGGCGATATATTGTCGCTATATCGCAAGTGAGTTAACATTGCGATATATCACAATGTTGCCGATATATCGGCGATGTTTGGAATAGAGCTCAAAATAAGATAGTACCACAGCAAGCTAATCAATGTCAAGTCATAGCTACCAAATAACCAATAGAGACAACATAAATCCAAGTACTACCTATATACATGTCTCTACCTGAAATGTCAATCTGTCAACTGTGTACCCTCTCTGATGCTCTGCTCGAATGGACTATGTCGCCACCAAGGTCATCTCAATGGACTAGGAAATCTTGGTCATGGCATGGGACTGCTCTGCATCCACTGCTGAATAAGGCTCTGAATGGCTCATGCTAATAATCGATCCACATTGTATCTCCATATAATGGAAATGGCTCTGAAAAGTGAAAAAATATCAATCTGCTGCATCATGGTAGCCCAGATACAATGTATGTGATCACTGATAACATCTCCCAAAGGAGATTTCCAGATTTCTATGTCCAAACTTGTTTCCTGAATTGTAAATTCATTCATAAAACCGGTACTAACTTGCGTCCTACAGGAGTTGGACAGAGCAATTACCTGATTTACATAGGCATCACAGGAAGACATCTGTGGTAACCAAACTTCCACGATATCACTGAAATCGATCTCAATAACCCGTTCAATGCTATTTCCCAACTATTAAACTTGATTTCTGAAAAATTCAAAGGTATTGCCTCTCCCAATCTTCAACGCACTGAACCCCAAATCCAATCGATTTCCCCTTTGGCCATGATGATCACAAGGGCGTTCACCATAGCTTGCTGTAGCGTATCCCTGTGACTTAAATCAGAGGAAACATGATATAATAAATCACCATTATTTGCAATGCACCCACACTATACTAAATCACAGATTCAGAAATTGAATTCACAGAGATCTAATTGTCACACAATCTAATTCATCATAGAATGAGGATTATGCTTTGAACAAATGACACATAATCTAAATATGATGGGGATGAGAAGAAATATGTACACAGAGGCTTAAATTCATAATCTCTTTTCTATTAAACTCGAAACCTTCGACATATCCCCCAAATCTCCCCTTCAACAAGTTTGAATTGAAGTTTTTATTACGATGTCCAGATCCAAAAGAATAGGATCTATTCAACTAACATAGAAAAGAAACCTATCCTTATTTTCCTAATCCTATTTGATTACTGTTACAAATATTAAAGAGATAGCTCTCAATCCTCCAGATGATCTCAAGCTAAATTTGGCAACAAAAGCCATTTATTAAAGTACAACTAACTGCTAAACTCAGGGAACCAACTCCCTTCATAAACAAACTTTGACTTTCTAGAAGTCGCCTATTTCTAAATTTGATGATGCTCCTGCATCATGCTCTTACAATGGAATTGCCTGCAATGAAAAAGATGAAACTCTGATGTCTAAATTCAAATTGGAAAATGGAGACTTCTCAATGACTTAGATGAAAGCCTTTACTTCAAAAAAGTAGATTTACAGAATTTTATAGCACTAGCCACTTGTTTTGTTTCAATCATGATGTCTAGTGTCAACTACAATTTCTGGTGCACTGCAATCCAAGAAAACATGACCCTTTCTCACAATAACCTCTCCATTTAAAACCCCTTCTACTCAAGTTGTGACAGTCAATGCAGCTTTTCCAAAGTAGCTCTAGTGGAGATTCATTACCTTAAATGACAAATTCTCCCTTACAATAGAAAATTCTTCCAGAACTTGTCCATACCTTTTGTAATTCCCAACAGCACATCTTCCTTCCACTGTCTTTCGTCCATCTGCAAAGAATAGATGTCCTTACACAAATAAGAGCCCACTGAAACGGTTTTCACTAACAGAACCAGAACTAAGATTGCAATAATAAATTAGTGCCAAGAACAAAATCTAAAAGAAATGTTCATTAAAAATGCCGTTTATTTGACAGAATGATGGCTGTTCAATTGTTTTCTTTGGACAGCATGCATGGACTTTCTGTTTTGCCATGTCTTTGACAATGTAAACTAGATCATGTAATGTTCTTAATAAGTTAATAGCATAAATTACTAATGTAGCATGCCATTTAAAGGACTCTGGAACATGGGCTCTATATTAGTACAACTCCTAACCTTTTTATTTATTAAAAAAAAAGTAACTTTATCCAATATCTAACATGAAAGTACTGTAGTAGTAATCAATCAACAATCATGTACGTAGTGAATTTGAGTAGCTCGTCTTCTGTTCCAATCTTCCAGGTCATAAAAAGCTGCATTTTCAACTAGAATGTAGAAATAACAAGGTATGAAAAGACAACCCTGATATAAAATAAAGAGGAGAGTTTCAAAGATCTGCAAGGCAGATGAAAACTGACCTGACACTATGTTGCAGGAAACTTGGCCCCCCCCACGTTTCCAGCCTGTTTCCTGACGGAAACTCGGAAACCCGTACCGTACAGCAGGGAAACCCGTTTCCAATTGATGGGGACCGTTTCACGTGTTGGAAACTCGTTTCCTTAAATCGGAAACCCGTTTCCAAATCGAATTTCACTAAAATCCCGCGTTTCCTTCCACAGTCTGCCTAAAACACTTGTTTTTTTTTATTTTTTGGTTTTTGTCTTTTCCAACTACGGTTTTAGAGGCTTCCGGAATGTTCTTTATGCCTTGGGTTTGTTATAAAATAACACCCATGCCTCCTTTTTTCCATCACGGCTTATCCCCAACGCTCATTGGTAGCTCACGGTCCATTGGGATAACTAACAGTGCATTGGCATAGCTCAAGGCTTACGGTTCATCATCACGGATATTTGGCTTTAATGTATACATTATCTTGGGCAAGGCGGCCCATCCTCATCCTTCTTAAATAGATCCTTATGCGCTTTTAGGGTTCGCATGTCACTTTTAGGGTTTGTGCTTTTACTTCTGCATGCATGCGATTCTAATTTGATATTGACTTTTTAAGCCTAAAGAGAAAAGGCTTCTTTTAGCCTACTGCTGACTTTAGTACTGAATGTGTGTCCCGAATTGTTCTAAGTACCAAATGTCCTCAGTCAATCCCCTCTTATGCAGTACCCGCTCGAACCTATGGGGATTAAGTAGGCTAGCGAGTGTTTTGTTGCCTAACCGGACGAGGACATTACAGGGTGATAGGCTAAGCTCATGTTAAGAGTGATCCCAACTTGTTTGCAGAATTCCTTCCAAAAATTGCTTGTGAATTTGGCGTCTTTGTCACTAACAATGATTTTCGGAAACCCATGTAATTTGTAAATATTTTTATAAAATACTTCAGCAATTTGTTTGGCGGAGTCAGTTTTCTTAATACCCATAAAATGTGCATATTTTGTTAAGCAATCCACTACCATGAAGATTTTGTCCTTGCCTTTGGATACGGGTAACCCTTCAATAAAATCCATGGAAATTTCCTCCCACTTTTGGGTTGGAATGTGAAGCGGGTGGAGTAGCCTAGGAGACATGACATTTTCGCTTTTGTTTCTTTGACAGGTATCACACTCAATGACATACTTTTGAATGTCCTTATACATCTCCCCTTCCAGTAGAAGGATTGCCTTGCATTGTAGTAAGTTTTGAAAAAACCTACATGTCCGGCGGCTGGGGAATCATGAGATTCTTTCAACACCTTGGTTTTAAACCTAGATGTAGGGCTTATATAGATTCTTCCTTTATACCAAAGGATGTCATTTCTCCATTCGAATTTTGGACCCTAATTAGGATCATTAATTAGGGCACAGGTGTCTGGATCCTTGGCATATTCTCCTCGAATTTCGTCTAACCACTCTAGAACTGCAACTGAGATAGCGTAAGCCTTGACTCCCTCATCTTTTCGGGAAAGGGCATCATCAACTACATTGTCCTTTCCTCGCTTACGTAGTATCTTCATGTCAAATGTAGCAATTTTTTTTATCCATTTATGTTGTTTAGTCGACAGTGTTTGTTGTTGAAGGAGATATTGAAGACTGTTATGGTTTGTTCTTATCAAGAGTTTGCTCCCTAGGAGGTATTGTCGCCATTTTGTTAGAGCATGTATAGTAGCAAGCATTTCCTTATCATACATGGATTTCAAACTCTCTCTCTTATTGAGCTTCCTGCTTTCAAAAGCTAACGGATGTCCTTCTTGCATCAAGATTGCTCCTATCTCGAATCCTAAAGCATCACATTCAACGATAAAAGGTTTTGTGAAATTTGGGGTTGCTAATACCGGTGTTGATGACATAATGTTCTTTAATGCTTCAAAGCATTTCTCTGCCTCATCATTCCATCGGAATGAATTTTTCTTCAATAAGTTTGTTAAGGGGGTCGTCTTATGGGCGTAATTTTTTGCATACCTTTGATAGTACACTGTTAAGCCTAAAAACCCTCGTAATTTCAAGATATTGTCTAGTTGGGGCCAATCAGTGATTGCCTTGATCTTACTGGGATCGACTTTGACTCCTTTTGATATTATATGGCCAAGATAGTCCATTTCTTTCCCAAAAGTGCATTTTGACATTTTTGCAAAAAAATATGCTCTTCCAAGATGGTTAGAACTTGATCTAAGTGTCGAACATGCTCTCCCCATGTTTTACCATTTACGAGGATATCATCAAAAAAATACTAATACGAACTTTCGTAAATATGGTTGGAACAATTCGTTCATTGCGGCTTGAAAGGTGGTTGGAGTGGTAGTTAGCTCGAAGGGCATTACCTTGAACTCATAATGACCCTCATGAGTACGAAAAGCGGTTTTGGTTGTGTCTTCTAATCTAACCCTGATTTGGTAAATCCTGATCTCAGGTCTAATTTCGAGAAGTACTTGGCACCATGAAGTTCATCCATCATCTCATCGATGAACGAAAAAGGGAATTTATTCTTAATTGTGACCTTGTTGAGTCCTCTATAATCTATGCACAACCTGAAGGACCCATCCTTCTTTCGAACTAGCACTACTAGAGCAGCATAAGGGCTTCTACTTTTTTAAATGACTCCACATTTTAACAAAACTTGGGTCAACCTCTAAATCTCTGTTTTGTGATGATGAGGATATCTCTAAGGTCTGATGTTTACAGGCTTTACCCCTGGCTCTAGCTCAATTAAGTGCTTTGTCTTCCTGTTTGGTGGGAGCTCCATCGAAAGCTCCTAGAACACCTTGTGATGTTTTTGGATTAGGTCTTGTATCTTTGGATGGTTGCAGTCATCTCTTTCACATGTTAGCAACTCCATCTCTTGACATTGAATTACGTAAGCAGGTGCTCCTTTTCGAATTAGCCTTTCCATCTGATGTGATGTAACCAATTGAGTTTGGGGTGGTTGGAAACAGTACAACTTGTACTCTTTCCCTAGCCAATTTGAACTGGATGAAGTGCTCTTGATGGTTAGCAGAGTAAGTACCCAATGTCTGCAACCATTGGATTCCCAACACAACGTCTACTCCTCCAAGAGGTTGTTGTTGCCTAATTCGCACCTCGGGTAACATGGCAGAAATCTTCAGGCCACTGGGTACGACCTTGGGGGCAAGCTCGAGCCAAGTGTTGTCACCTGATACTCAACTCCTCCATCTAGGCCAATTCCTAGCGAAGCCAAGGGGGGTGGACCCTGATGAAAAGTAAAATCTAGGGTTTTTACTCTACAAGGGAAATAATTAATTCTAGGAGTTAATATGAAATGGATAAAATAACACAACGGACTATTGCAAGAAAGAGATCACATCAACAGCATATGATAATGTAAGCACCATTCACGACATTTTGCAATAATTGATTTAAGCATTGAAAGTAAAACAGACCAGTGTCGATGAATATGGAGTGCTTGTAAAAGTGGAGTGTTGTGTGTCGTGTAAGTATTGCAGTTGTCTCATTGGTCAGTTTTAAAATTATTAATGAGTAATTAAGGGCGTGGGTTAATTGTCGGTTTGGCCCAACAAGTCAAGTCCCTTCGAACTGAGTTCTAAAGCGGTAATACCAAGTGTCCAACGGGGCGAAGATGAACCTGCTTGGAGTAGCCCCCTGACTCTGTAGTAGTTACCCTTTGCAACCTCCCGAGTTCTCGAGAAAATCACTTGTGTGGATTTTCCTATTAAATCTAGTAACTCTTATCCCTTTCTGATACAGCCAACTGATCAGACACGCTGCGGTGGTGTAGAGCATACGAGGAAGAAGTCTTGGTTTATTTTATTAGAGACGTAACAATGAGTTGTTTAGATGACGACCGAAGAGTCTCTTTCACTTTTCGGGTACTCGGGAAAGCAACGGTCGGATTGATTTAAAAAATTAAGAACAAATAAATAAAAGAAATATTTTCTAATTAATCCTACCACGAATCTCTTTCACCCTTTCGGGGTACTCGGGAGAGCCTGGGGTAAGTATTTCTTTTACTTCCTTGATCAAATAAACAACTTAATCGGAAATAAAGATAAAACTAACTAAAACTAGAAAATCATAAAAAAAGACACCAACACAAATCCCCCCAGGGGGGATGGGGAGCAGGCTCTAACGAGCCTACTCAAACTTGCTTTTATTAATCGGTTACAATGCTTCAGCAGAAATGCTCTTTGGTCCTTGTTATCTGGGATCCAAAGGCTTACAAAATACGAGGAAATGAAGGCCAGCTAAGGGGAAAGCCTCCTGGGAGCTCTAGATCTCCAAAAAAGGTATTTTCGGGCATAGTTTCCTTCTCTTTTTTGATGGGCCTGCTAAAAACCAGCAAGCTAATGTCATTGAAAGATGCCCAAAAACACTTTGGAAGTGTCTTTGGACAACATGCAAAAATTACAACAACAAAAAAATCTAAGTAACAACTGACTAAAAAAAAAAGGAAACAACTAAGGCAAGCTAGAAAGCTTTCCTTCTTAGGATCTTTGCTTGCTTCTTGAAAAGAATGGCAAGCAAATCTCAAGCACTAAAATGCTAGATAAAACTTTAAAATGCACAAAACTCCTTCAACAAGCTTTTTTAATTTTCAAAATTTTAAACTTGCGGAAAAAAGAGAAAAGTAACTAGATCTAGAATTTTAAAATGTACCTTTGAAGCAGATTAGAAATAAAAACTTTTAGACATTAGATCTACCTTTAATATAACCTTAGATGCTAGATCTAATATGGAAACATTTGAAACTAAAAGAAACTTTTAAGAAAGTTGTTGATCAAAAGTTAAAGAACCCAGAGTAGAGCAAGAACTAAAGGAGAGAAACGCCTCCTTGGTGAGATCAGAGGGACAAAGCCTATTTTCCAATTTACTGAAGGAAAGGTAGAGCACATTCGCTCATCAATACTCCAGCTTCAGCTTCCTGCAAAAGATTCTCAACACTAGCAATGGGGATTAAAAAATACCTGTGTAAACCAAAAGAAGACTACAACAACAATGTAGATCCAAACATGAAATCATACATATATCAAATAGTGTTCTTCGACTTGCAATAACAGAGTAAGTTGTAACCTATCAAGAATTACCTTTTATCTTTACAAAAATACCATTTCCTTCTAAAAGCAGGTTAACCCCAAACATATGCAAGCATGAAAACAACTACAGGTTACCTCACTAATGTAGAGTAAACTCCATCCAAACATCCATAGATCCCACACAGAAATTGCCTCCAAAGCCTTTCATTCAAAATACTCAAGAAAACTATTACAATGTATACAAGCAGAGGTTCCACCTTTTGATCCTAACAATGGAGAGGTGACTTGCTTAAATAGGAAAAGAGTGACCCATGGGGGGGGCTCATCAATACTGAAGATCAACTCAAAGTGACATTGAGTTGAGTTGAGCTGAACTGAACCAATCAGAAGAATCGGTGGGGTGATTATTAGTTTAACTAAAGAGATGGTATGGGGGAGGTGCCACCTCAGATGAGGTAGGCAATCTCTCCCCACCAATCAAGCCACCAACTCGCATGCTTCACTCCCCACACGAATGTACGGCTATGATATGACGTGAGCAAATTTCACCAACACAAAGCTCGCTTTGATCCGTATTTATTAAATGGCAAATCATATTATAAGCCAAAACTTTCCAAGTGACGTGGATAAAAGGGGTCCACCTCCTCCAAGCTATCATAAGCACAAGGTTTAGCGTGAGCTCCTCCACGTGAGTTGATGTCACCTCTATTCAAACATTCGTTACCTTATAACCCAAGCAACATTTTGATTTGATGTATGGAAACTCATAAACCAAAGTTTTAATTGTGATGCCAACGTGAAGGGGGGGCCACCCATGGTGCTAGCGCAACATTCCAAACATGCTTGCGCAACCTAAATAGCATGCTCACGATTCCATGTTTAGTAAATTATTTCATAAACCAAGGTTCTAGCGTGAAGTGGATAAAAGGGGTCCACTTCCTTAGTGCTAGCACACTCACTCCATTCATGCTTGTGATTTCCTCATAATATAACTTCATTCATCTTACCTTATAACCCAACTTACTTTGACTTATTA
Source organism: Pseudotsuga menziesii (assembly GCA_001517045.1). Lineage (NCBI taxonomy): Eukaryota > Viridiplantae > Streptophyta > Pinopsida > Pinales > Pinaceae > Pseudotsuga > Pseudotsuga menziesii. The sequence goes on along the minus strand of LPNX011189805.1, from coordinate 929,350 downwards.
TGAGGAAGAGGGGCGCATGAGGTGGGGGACCCATGCCATGTCACCCCATTCACTTAATATTTTATTTTAAAATGACTTTTCAACCTTTGACTAAAGTGCCAATTTGTCCAAACTTATCATTAAAATGCCATCTTGATGCATTTTTAGCCAAATAATGCCTCACGGGGTGTTCCGGTTGCCCGACTGATGTGGAAAGTGGTTCTTGGGGTAAAGTGGACACCATGAGTGTGAAAATGAGTGTCCCCGCATCAAAAACGGACTCTATATCTGACTTTTATCACATTTTGAAATTTTTTAATTAAACCATTAAAAAATGGCTTAAAAAACAGAGAAAATTTATTTTTCTCGAAATCCGACGAAACTCTAGGGGGACCTAGTACATGTCCATACGACTCAAAATGAATGCCTAGCATGTTGAAAAACACTGACACGAAGGCTCTAATAACCTCCTAAGGCCGAAACACCAAGACGACTACCACAGCTTTGGAGGTGTGAGTGAAAAACTCAGAAATTATTAGTCGTTTGTTCAACAACCAATAATAACCAAGGCAAAAAACACTCTGGGCTAGTCAGCTTAATGCTCAAGTCCGGGAAGCCAAGCCTTTTATAAAAAATTAAATGCTAGGACATTTTTTACAATTTTCCCCAAGGGGGTATGAACATGTCTTACAAAAAAAATCCGAACAGACTCCCAGAAAAAGCATGGCGAACTTCTGAACTCTGAAGAATGAACAAGTATACTTGTTCCACTTCACCGGCTTGCTTGAAAAATCCACCAAGTACAACTTAGGTGATAACAGAGGTACAGCAAAGAAGTCGGACTCTAGATTATACTCCTGCATTTGTGATTTAACCTTCTAACATTTTCCCACATTTTCAATCTTCTTGTCGTCTGATACCATAACTTTCATGTTAGGCATTGGATAAACGAATAAGTTGAATACCTTAGCAAGATTAACATTAATAAAGTTATGTGTACTGCCACTATCTACGAATCGAAACATTGTTATTTTTTATATGTACTTTTAGCTTCGGTGTTTGTGGTTGGGATATCCCTGTAATGGCGGCTAATGAGATCTTTGGTGTATCATCTTCTAGTTCTGAGTGGAAATCATGTTGGGTTCTTGTATCTTCCTCACTTGGCTCTTCACATTCTGATATTTTTTCCTCTTCTTCAACTTCGCACGCATACAACTTTTGAGGGTTTCTTTTTTACAAACATCTGTGCTTAGGATCCCATTTTTCTCCACAATATTTGCACTTTCCTTCCCTAATTCTTTGGGCTTCTAAACTAGGTTTTGGTCCTTCCCTTGAAAGCCGCAGTGTATACCTTGAAGTTCCCATATTCGCTGATTGGGGAGGATTCCTCTTGGAATAGTTTTTGTCGAAACTACCTTGAGTGGATCGTTTAAATGTGTTCTCAATGATCTTGGCCTTTCGTCTTGCCTCCCCCATGGTAAAAGTGTTATGTAATTCTAACTCATCCCAAATGTGTTGTTTTAGTCCATGAATGTATGATTGCAGACGTTGGTCATCAGTTAGCTCTAGAACTCGAGTTGCCAAATCTTCCCATTCCTATGCGTACTCATCTATACTGCCTTTTTGTTGCAACCTGGTGATCTTAGCAAAGAAGTCTTTCTCGGTAATGCCTTGAAACCTTTTAAGAATATCATTTTTAAAGGTGTTCCAATTAAAGGAACAGATTCGAGTTGTCGTCTTCCACCACATGTACCAATTGTACACATTTTTCCCTCTAATTGCATGGCGACGTACTTAATCTTCTTGTTGTCGTAGGGTATGTTATGGATATCAAAGTATTCCTCGGCTTTATTGATCCATGCGATGCATTGCTTCTCATCTCCATCAAATTTGGGTAACTCTAGTTTTACCCTTATCTGGTATCCGTGTGCTTGGGGAATTGATATCGACGGAATGTTAAAGATGGAAACTTTGTGTGGTGGTGTCGTGTCGGGTTGACCCGACAATTTAGGCGTATTTGGAGGAGGTGTATTGAAAGGGTTTAGGTTATAGCTAGGTGGGGGATTTGAGGTGTGTGACGGTAGTCTGGCTAAGATAATGTTGAGAGTTTCTTGCGTCTTCCTTTGTTTTGCTTGCAATGTACTTATGCCTTGATCTAGCACTTCCTTCAGCCCTGTTAGATCATTATTGTTTTTGTCAATGTCTGCTTTGAGTTATGCATATTTCTTGTCTAATTGGTCCAATCTGGCGTTGATATCTCCCATTTTGGCGATTACTAGGATTTTCTTCGCAGTGAACCTTGATTTACTTTTATTGGTTGTTTGAAGCTAGCCCGCCACTTCTTTTTATAATATAATTATAATGATAATAATAATATAAAATAATAATATTTTTTTTATATGATTGTAATAATATTATTATAAAAAAAATTTAACAATATATTTTTTTTGGTCAACGTGGTCATGGGTGGGTAGGTCAACGTGGGGAGAGTAGGAATGGTGGTGGGTGGCTACGCGTGGAGAAGCGGCAGATTGGACGGGCGGAGAGTTGGAAGAGGGAAATGGCAACGTGAGCAGGCGGCACAGTGTTGGAGCATAGCGAGGGGACGACGGGTAGGCGGTTTGCAGACAGCGGAGGGCGTGGACGAGGGCGAGAGTTGGTGTGGAGAACAGAGAGGTGCGGAAGGGCAGACAACGAGTAGTAGCAGAGATGACGGCTGAGCGGAGATGATGAGGGAACGCGAGCGGTGGGAATGGGAGGTCGGAAGGAATTAAGACACGACGCAAGCGTGGGGAGAAGGAGATGTGTGGAAGAGGAGATGGATCGCGGTGGGGAAAAGGAGTAAGCTATCTACCCGACCATTTGCACCAGGTCCCATTGACGCCGTCAAGTGGATAGCTTACTCCATTACCCTCTCATCGACACTTACTCAATTTGAATTAACTTACCCGATTTGATTTATGAAAACTTCTAGCTCTATTCGCCTAGAGAATTGACTCCCTCTGAATATTTTTCATTTCATTGGAGTTTCAGTAAATGATTGCATAGAACAGTGTATGCCGATAAATAATTAAGAATAGAAAATATGCAGATTCAAATAGAACGAATCGCATACAAGTGTTTTTAGTTTCATGTCGAACAACTTAGAGTCCGTTGACGATGTACTGCATTTTGTGCTTCTGCATAGTTTCTATTTGGACTTATTCAATTCTCCATGCAATTATTCTTTCTATTCTTAATTGTTTATCAGCATACATCAGCATACACTATTCTATGCAATCATTTACTGAGACTCCAGTGAAATGAAAAATATTTGGAGGCAGTCAATTCTCCAAGCGAATAGAGTTGTCCATATAATCTCATACAAAGCTGGAAGTTTTCATATATCAAATTGAGTAAGTCTCGGTGAGAGGGTAACGGAGTAAGCCATCCATTAAACGGCGTCAGTGGGTTCCGATGCAAATAGTCAGGTAGATAGCTTACTCCTGGGGAAAATCGTGGAGGGTGAGTGCAGACACGAGAGAATGTTGACGGCGGCGGCTGGTGCAGCAAGTGAGCATCAAGCTCGGCTCTGATACCAATGCAACGAAAACTCGACAATGATGATAAAAAAATATAAATTTCTATTAATAAAGTATAATGATCCTTTAATTTACAAAGGTGATCCCGTATATATACATTGTTTACGGGGAATAATTATGACTTTTCATAAAGTCATGTTGTTTCATGACTACTTACAATTTATTTATATAACTTTATAATTTAAACATTATTATATGTATTTATTATTTCCTTTTCTTTTTATATATATCAATATTATATATATATATATATTGTATGATAACATTAACTAAAAACCATATATGAGTTGGGATGAATCATGAAATATACCATCTATCAAAGGGATTTATGGATCATCTCCTTCGCTTCCTTGAAAAAATGAAAAAGAAATGGCTAATTTGTAATTTTCTTCCTCGGCAACTCAAAACTTAATTGTGTCATCACGCTCCACTCAAATCCCCATGATTCCATATATTCTATCATCGTTGCACATATCCCACTAAATCCTCTAATAAACATCCCAAATAAATTTGCAATGCCATGACAACTTCTCACCTTTGTGGCATTGCACAAAATGGACCAATCCAAAATTGTCTTCACCTTCTTTGGATCCATACACAACCTGTCCTTGGACACAACGAACCCAAGGTAAAACAATTCCTCCTTGAAGAATTCGCATTTCTCCTAGTTAATGTGCAATTGGTCCTTTTCTCAATGCTTAATTCAATTGTCATAAATGCACCTTATTCATTCAGCTAAAATTGAGTATGTCCTCTAAAAAACAACCACAAATGTACAAATGTACAATTGCAATACCTTTGTCTTCAGTGGCATCAATATGTTCGACATGTTGGTCAGTCCAAACAACATAAGCAATTACTTGCACAATTTGTCTTTGGTCTAAAATGCAATCTTCCACTCGTTGCTTTCTCTTATGCGAACCTAGTGATAACCACTCTTCAAATCAATGTATGTTAAATACATGACACCACTCAAATTTTCCATCAAGTCATCCATCCTCTACAATGGGAACATATATTTGATTGTGAACATACTCAATGCTTTAAGGCTTGTGCACATTCTCCATTGTCCATCTTGTTAGATTTTGTAGCTCAAGCAGGTACTTCTACATGGGGTGGTTTAGCATGTCGAAGTGGTCCGATGTAATGTGCTATTGTTTATTAGCTGGGGAATTAACTAATGACTAATGCCACATGGGGATAAAAGCACATTATTAGCAGTGATGTTAAGTGACTAGTGAAAAAGGAGACCACTTAAGTAGTATCAAGTAAAATGCTTGACATGCAGTACGTAATTAAAAATGCATACAACATGCATAATTAAAGATGCATGCGACATGCATAATTAAAGATGCATGCAACATGCAAAGGTAAAAAAGAGTAATAAAAGAAGAAAAAGTGAATTGTTGGGCATTCATTATTATTATTATTCACTTTTGAGAAAGCTCTTTGAGCTTTTTGACCGTTGAGGAGGGAAACCCTTGACCAGATTGGATTCGATAGCGAAATCTATCCATCCTAGTCAGTCCAGAGGGTAGATCATCTAGAACTACCATTGAACTTCAAGGCAAAGGAACATCGAAGAATAATTGCAAAGATTGATCAGTATTTGAGGAGTTTGTAAAGATCGGATCTCTTAGCAGGTGAGGGCGTTATTAGTTCTCTGGATCAAGATTGGACCTTCAACAAAACTCACCACTGATAGGAAATGGGCGATTTCTCTTGGAAACCTGAGTATAAGAGGGCATGGGTCAACAATAGGCACCATTGTTTATTGAGGAGAGGCGCACTAGCTCATTGGAGAAGCAGCATATTCTTTCTTGCAGGTTGCATTAGCATTGGTGAAGTCATGGATCTCTTAGGCAGCCTCATTCCTACACAAGAAGGAAGCAATTTCTAATCTATATTAGCATTTCTCTCATATTGGCATCAACTCTTCATTATAGCAACGACACAGTGACTTGGAGGCTAGATCTATCCTTGAAGGATTCGTGAGCATCTTTGGTAGCCATACTCAAGTATTAAAGGCAGTGATCCACTATCTGGCAACTCTCTTCTCTCTTGGGAAGCGACTTCCCATTCTAAGCAACACTCCATTTCCAAAGAGAATTATTGTGTTGAAGGCGGTATCCATATCCTTGTAGTAGTGTCTCGTATTGCTGAGTGTTTCTCTTATTGAGTGGGCAAGTTTAGCTTTTATTGAGGGTGCGCGCACTAAAATGAAGGCCTTGCTCCCACTCCTGAACCGCGCTCCGGACTGAAGCATGCAGGATCGCCCCTTGGAGCCCGCTCCCAAAATTGTGGAGTGCACTCCAAGGGCCATTGGCACACTCCCTGCCATTTCAGAAGCGTCACGCTTTGGACCGCGCTTCACAAATTTGGGAGCTCGCTCCCACCACGATCCAATCATGCTCCTCCATCGCTCCCCATGTGCTCCCATGTAGACTTGGACGCTCCTGCAAAAATGAGGTAAGTTTTTTCCTTTTTTCATTTTCTCTTTATATTTTGTTGTTGGGTGGGCCCCTTATGCTTTTTAGGGTTTAGACAAAAAGTGAGGGAGAGAAAAAAACTCCTCTCCCTCACCATTTCTCTCATTCCATTTATGATTGTGTGCTTGAGCTTGGAGTGGCGATGCTTGACCTTGGAGGAGATTTCTGGGAGCTTCAAGGAGACAAGAAGGGGTGCCATCTGTTAGATACAATGGCACACTGAGAGGGAGGGGGTGAATCAGTGTGTAAGGACTCTTAAGCAATTTCAACTTCTTCAAACTTAAACTAAGATTATCAATTGCAAACTACCAAGTATGTCTACAATAATCAATCACACAGATCATAAGATAAATTTTGTAAACTTTATTATGTCTAGCTTGATATGAGTTACAACGAGGGCCGCAACCTTCAGATTTGTATCAGCTTCAACTGACTGAGAAGCACCAACTTCTATTTCAAGACCCTGCTTGGTTTTTTTTAGCTCCAACTAGGAAAAGATGTGCAAGACCCAACTTGCAAATACTTAGTGATTTCTGTCAACTGCTCATCACTCTCATCACATGCCTTTCACAATCATGTCATCAAGCTACTTATCACAGTATTTTGTCACCGAACGTTTATACATTCACTGTATTATTGTACTTCATCACCATTGAAGAATATGCATTGAGTATCCATCATCTTTTTCAAGCATACATCACCATATATCATCAACATCATAAGAATGCACAAGACTGTACTGTATATATATTATTGTACATACCCAATTGTATGAAGTTCACTGTACATACTTCATTGTATGTCACTGTACATATGCTCATACAATGGGTTATGTGTGTGTCAACATCACATCATCATCAGTGTAGGCAACATAAACATCAAGTGTTCATCAAATCATAGCATGGGAGATCATCATCAAAAACATGCACTATATGCATCACTGTTATCCATTGTACCTTCATCATTGTATGTGTAACTTGTCAATGCACTCACACCACATACATACACAATTCATTTATGTTAAATTTTAGCGTGTGCATATATTCTTTAATTTTTGCAGACTGTAAGATAGATAAGAATCAGACAAGCGCAGTAGATAAACAATCATTAACACAATGAACACCGGATGTTTTCACAAGGAAACCTTTAAAGGACAAAAACCCCAAAAGCATTAGTAATTCATCCCTTAAATGAGATGACTAAGTTTGTAATAAAATCTCAAAATTCTGAGATGAATGTTTTTCATAATTTGTCAAACCCTAGCAAGCTTGATCAATTTCAATCCCTGACAGATATTGACCAAAAATTTGCCACATGGAAGAAGAGAAAACAACTGCTCAGAAAATTACAGACTAGGGTTTGTTTCCCTAATTTTCTCTCTACTGCTCGAGTGTCTTTTCTTGCTACCCAGCCTGCTACCCAAACTTCTTTCCTGCTGCCCGAACTTCTTTCCTATTGCCCGAGCTGCCCAGACTTTTCCTACTACTGCCCGAACCAACTTAGGGCTGCCCGAAACTCACAGGGGACTACTCGTAATTTCCTGTAGCTGCCTGAACCAAATTTGGGATGCCCGAGCTTGTTCTGCTGCTTCCCGTGAAGGGTTAAGGCTGCCTGTGTGTCTTCCCTGTTGCCCGAGCTACTATTGCGGCTGCCCAGAGAGAGAAGTGATATGTTTGTGCTGCCCGAGGAGAGGATGAAGCTTCTTGTGGAGAGGATGGAGCTTCCCGTGACCAAGTGCAGCCAATAGTGGCTCCTAGGGTTTGCTGTTGTTGCGTGTAGGGTGAGTTACAGTGATAATACTCCAGATGTGGAAGAGAATGTGCCCTACGATGATGCCCTAGCTAGCCAAACCGCCATGCTAGGGCATAAAAACAAGGATCACCACACACTTGAGAAAACCAGCGAAAAAACTTCAGCCTATAATGGGTAGCCAAGATGAAGATGAAGTGTGTCTAAAATGAATTGCGAGTGAACTTCATTTATAGCCTTTCAATCACTTGAAGTGGTCCCTTACAAATAGGAATATAATAATAGGGTTTTATTCTTTTTCAAGTTTACCCTTTTGACTTAGAGTTTTAGTGGTACTAAAGACCTTGTATTTTTGCTTTGACTTCTTGCGGTACAAGAGTCTTTTTGTATTTTTTCTTTAGCCTCTTGGTCTTTCTCATGGACCAAGACTTAGGGTAAGTATGTCCTTCAAGTGTTCTGTGGTCAAGGCAAGTGGTCTTCATGGTCCTTATTATCACATATATAGTAGTCAGGCTACCATATTCTATTTTTCAGACACAGTACATTTTTCAGCCAGATCTCTTACATATGAGATGCTGAGATGAGCATTTTTGATGGATCATGTTTATATAAGTGGACTATTGTACTCTCCCATGTCAGGACTGAGTCTCGGGACACTCAGATTTGAGGACCGATATAGCCATTTATGTCATTACAGAGCAGTCATTGATGCCCAGTTTTATATCAGTTCTTTCTCATTGGACAGATGATGTCACAAATGGAACATATTGCATGATTATGACTCAGCATTTTATATTGTGTGATGGTTATTATTGCTCTTATACTGATTTTTGTGACATGTATTGACTTGTGGTATCATGATCTGGCAGTCATAATTATATGGACTTGGTTGTATCTTGTACTATGTATTGATGTCCCTACTTAGACTCGGAAGTTCTTGATCTATACTCATTGGTTTTACCCTCCTTGGGGAGAATAGAGGTAGTCATTCCCACCATTGTTTTGGCTTGCTAGTGTTGGCTCCATCATTCATTGTCTTCACCCATCCATTACCTTCCAGTTTAGTTTTCAACCCGACTGACTTCTTTACTTATGGCATGGAGGATCTTTCTCCCCACTAGAACTTTTGTTGGACAAGCCTACCCATCTCTATTGTGTCTCGGCTCTGAGTTGGTGACAAAACTTGCCTTTAGTAAGTTGGATAGTATGCCTAAATCATTCTGGTCGGTTGTCCCGATGATTGGCACTATGTAAAACTTCCCCTAGTCACTTGAGACGTTGTTGGCTAAAACTGAAAGCTCATGTACTACCTGTGTTGAAAATATTGAATATGCGCCCATGAAAAATGAAAATTATAAAATTGTGTTTCTTAACATATGTAAAGAGGGCACGAGCAATGAAATGCTAAAATACTCCTTGAAGAGTATAAGAAAAGGTCCAAAAAGCAATGGTTAAAAATATGCTGACCTTATAAAAATATGTTCCGAATGAAAGCTGCAATTAGCTGTGCTTTTAAGCACTGGTGAAGTCCCAAAGGGTCATATAGGCCAAAAAGGCCATGGAATAAAACGATGACCTAATGAACTTGGATCAATTTTGATGTAATCATGATGCCTAAATTGAATAAGCACTCTCTAAACAACTCACCCATTTGTGAGGCACTGCCATTCCTTGTGTTGTTGTTTGTCTGACATTGGTTATAGTGAGTATTCCCTTTCCTTGTCCAAAGTGTCATGATGTTGAGTAGGAAGTCATCCTTTGCCTTAGCCTTGTCATTTCCACCCTTCACCCTTCACTAGCAAATTGGCTACAGCTATGAAGTGAGTATAGTCTTGAAATTCTGAGTCTGAGTAATAATAAATAAAGCGTTATATATGTATTGGTTGATGTACCGCCAGTGAAATGAATGCTACTTGTTGTGATTGTTACTTGAATGAGTTGTAGAGCATGTCTTAACCTTTTAACACTTGCAGCGGATGGATATAGTCTGAGTTATTATTGGTGTCTGATTATTCACAGATGGTTATATTGTTTATTGGATATGATTGATGATCAGATAGAGACCTATGAGGGGTATGAGTATACACCTTAGATGGATTTGGACTCTCTGAGTCTAATAGGACAGTTTATTTCCAGTTTCGGGCACTTACAGATGTGATCAGGCTCATTCTGCCTTTCTGATGCAGTTTTTCTTCACAGATTGATATTTTTGAGTAGGGAGATGTTTCAGTTGGATCTCCTAGGGCGTTGTATGGGCATAGGCGGGTGCAGCCACTTGTTTGTACCATAGTACCCCCATCCCAGAGAGCTTGGTGGGCTCAGTTTGACAACGCGGGCACCCTAGGAGGCTGTTTTGGTAGGATCACGTTTCCCGAGGCAGATTAAAAAAATGATTAAATGGCTATTGAAGAAATTGATTTGGGCTACTAAGGCAAGGAAATGACATGGAATGAGTCATGATGATGAGAGTGATGTCCTCCACACCTTCTCCAGCAGTTGCAGCTCCTGATTGGGCCCACATCTATTTTTGGGCATTTTTATATTATTTTCTGGAGCTCTTTTGGGAGGCTCACGATTTCCTCAAGGAGGCACAAAAGTCAAAGAATTAAATTATTATATTATTTTATTGTGCCATGGGGACACCCAGAGGGAGTTAGTCAAACACTCCTTGGACCCACCATGTGCTTTCATTTATTTCTTGTTGAGTGGGTTACCTTTTTGGGTGGGTTAGTCCACTTCTGTCCCGAATATGTCCACTTGTGATTGTTACTTGAATGAGTTGTAGAGCATGTCTTAACTTTTAACACTTGCAGCGGATGGATATAGTCTGAGTTATTATTGGTGTCTGATTATTCACAGATGGTTATATTGTTTATTGGATATGATTGATGATCAGATAGAGACCTATGAGGGGTATGAGTATACACCTTAGATGGATTTGGACTCTCTGAGTCTAATGAGACAGTTTATTTCCAGTTCTGGGCACTTACAGATGTGATCAGGCTCATTCTGCCTTTCTGATGCAGTTTTTTTCACAGATTGATATTTTTGAGCAGGGAAATGTTTCAGTTGGATCTCTTAGGGCGTTGTATGGGCATAAGCGGGTGCAGCCACTTGTTTGTACCATAGTACCCCCATCCCAGAGAGCTTGGTGGGCTCAGTTTGACAACGTAGGCACCCTAGGAGACTGTTTTGGTAGGATCACGTTTCCCGAGGCAGATTAAAAAAATGATTAAATGGCTATTGAAGAAATCAATTTGGGCTACTAAGGCAAGGAAATGACATGGAATGAGTCATGATGATGAGAGTGATGTCCTCCACACCTTCTCCAGCAGTTGCAGCTCCCGATTGGGCCCACATCTATTTTTGGGCATTTTTATATTATTTTCTGGAGCTCTTTTGGGAGGTTCATGATTTCCTCAAGGAGGCACAAAAGTCAAAGAATTAAATTATTATTTTATTTTATTGTGCCATGGGGACACCCAGAGGGAGTTAGTCAAACACTCATTGGACCCACCATGTGCTTTCATTTATTTCTTGTCGAGTGGGTTACCTTTTTTGGGTGGGTTAGTCCACTTTGATAAATTATGGTTATATTGATCCATGTATTGTATGTTGAGCTCATCTCAATCATTGATTACAACATTTCATCTTTTAATCTTAGCCACTCGTTTTGAAAGTGGTTAGGATTCGGTTATGATTGAGGTTCTCTCATTTCTATTTAAAGGAGAGAGTTTCTCATTTGTAAAGGGTCTTTGGCTCTTGGATCTAAATAATAGAAAGACTTTTTTGTGGAAATTTTCTGGATCTGCTTTGCATCTGATGTTCTCAAATGGTGATTGAAAAATCTTCAGCTTCCTAGCATTGTGGAAATTCTTGTGAGATCTATATTTTTTGCTATCATTGTTTTGTCTACAGGAGGGCGTTTTGGCTGGAGCGTTTTTGTAGGGGGACCTCAACTCGCTCGGTTTTCTTCGTCTTGGATCAGGGGGGTTTCATTAGTTTCATTGTGATCTATGATTACTTCGTTTTATTTTCTTGTAGCATTCAGTTTCTTTATCTTGTATTAGCAAATCTGATATGGTTGACATTTGCTCATGCAGGGTAGGGGGCGCATTGGTGGCTTGGAGCTTGCATATGCCATAGAAATCACAAGGATCTTCCAGAATTGATCGGGATAGCTGAAATCATCACTGTTAAAGACTTCTACAAGCTTTTCCAGGTAAGATCTAACAGGTAAGTCTCTTCTTTTCCAATCTTATTCCATTGTACCTCGCTTTACTTCAAATTTTTCTGAAAACTCCTAAAATACTAAAAACCTAAAAAGCAATAAATCTGGGAATCATCTGATCTTTGGCCAAACCATTTCTGGGTTTCATAGATCGGGCCTCCCCTTCACCAAATCAACTACAACGCTGGTCAAACTCCTATTGGTTTGACCTAGATCTGAATTTTTGCCAGAAAATTGCATAACCCCCCACTGAAAATTTGACCTGCTGGGGTTTTGATTTTTTCTGAATTCTGACTTCACAGACGGATAGATCGGGTCCCACACAATCCAAATCAACCCCAACATTGTCCAAATGCTTGGCTGTTTGACCTAGATCCGAGTTTTTGACTAAAACAGCCCTAGCGCCCTCACTGAAAATTGGACTTTTACGGAAGTGACTTTTTCTGAAATCTAACAAGATAGACTAATAGATCAAGGCTTAAGCATTCCAGAACACCCCCAATGCTAAGCTAGTTCCTTCCGGTTTGCCCTAGATCTGAAAAATTGGTTTTCAACCCCCCTAGCCCCCTCATCAAATTTTGACTTTGTCCGGATCTGATTTTTGTGCTGATTTTCTGATTTGGGCTTTTGTAGATCACGTCACCCTGACCTCATTTCTCCTTCAACGCTCAGTTATTAGCCTCCAGGTGACCCTAGAACTGCAAATCTGTCCTTCCAAGCCCTAGTGCCAGCCTTCCATTGAGTTGGTTTTTCCTGTACCTTAGCTTCTCCAGACCAACTATTTTCTAGGTTCATAGATCAAGGTGTATCTCAGGTGGGTTCATTGAAACATTGGGTTGTTGCTGACTCCATTTCCCAAAACACACAAGGCATTGATTTCCTAGCTAGCGCTAGTCCCATCCTTAAGATCTCCTCCCATTCCCTTTGCCAACACTCATTGATAACTCAAGTCAACTATCTTTCACTGAGTTTGTCTCCTTGGTACTAGACAGTTCCAACTCTGTTCTTGCTCACCCTGTCATAGTTACGTTTCCCAAGACAGTGGTCATCTTCACCGGTTGCTAGTACCTAAACCCTAGAGCTAGGGTTTCCATTCACCTTGCACCTTAAGTATCCTGAAGCCCCATCTAATCTTTTTTTTGGTGTCTAGGTCCAATCTCTCCTGTCGGGAGCGGATTTGGGTCTCCCCCATTGTTATCTTGGACTAGGATAACATAAAGTGAAGACTGCTTTGATTGGCATGACAACCATCCATTTGGGAGTCTAGGCAGTCGTGGTTCCACCCCTTAGTTGCTTGCCCCTCTACCATCCATCCTGGATCCACCTTACACAGGCAACTACAAGGCGGGTGGTAACAGTCCTTTAAGCCCACTCAAAGTACATCATCATAAATAGGGAGAATTACTAATGCTTTTAACTTGAACTCCTTGTGCCACCAAGATCGGGTACTAGGTGTCTTAACCAAGGGTAGCTAATCCCTAGAGAAGATCACACAACCCATAGATCAAGGATAGGAGTGTCTCACATGCCCAGACCCAGTCTAGGGCTTATAGTGATAACCTGGTAACTGACCAGGTGCCTCAGCCCTAGGCTACATCAATTGACTCAATGTCAAATACTTGGTAACTGACCAAGCTCCTCCATTCTCCCGGAGAATGACCCTCAGCCTTAGGCTGAGTTCCCCAATCCTAGACTGGTTTAAATTCCTGGTAATTAACCAAGTGCCTCCATTCAAAGAATGGCCCCTCAACTCTAGGCTGAGTCCCCCACTACTAGACTGGTTCATGTTCTTAGTAACTGACCAGGTGCCTGCATTCAAAGAATGGCCACTCAACTCTAAGCTGAGTCTCTCAGTCCTAGACTAGTTCAATATCCTGGTAACTGACTAGGTGCCTCCATTCAAATAATGTCCACTCAGCCCTAGGCTGAGTCCCCCAATGCTGGACTAGTACAAGTTCCTGGTAACTGACCAAGTGCCTCCATTCTCCAAGAGAATGGCTCTCGATGCTGCTTAGGAAAAATCAACAATTTAACATCGTTTCTCATACATACCCTGTCACTGTATATATATATATCACTGTGTTTGTTGTACTACCACGGTATACACGTCACTGTAATGTTAATTTGAAGGGCTATTTTGGACTGTTTAAATGCTTATGAAGAGCCCCCAAGCACTGCCATATTGCCCTCACTAGGCTTGTATAGATGCATCATCAACTTCATGACTTGTTTCTGTGGAAGGACCTCAACCCTCATCTCCAAATACTTGTCATCAAATTCGGGACTGAAAAGCATCCAACAATTTAGATGTATGCTGCAGCAAATACTGTTAAAACCCAAAAAAAAAATCTATGTGGAGGAACTAGGGCCTGCAAATTCGGGTTTGCTTTTTACTTGGGAAAGGAGTTGGTGTAATGTATTGGCATAACCCTAGGACAAGTCCAATATTTGAACTGTCACAAAAACAAATTAACTTCTCTGTTGCCTCCGAATTTACTTCTCCTTCGTTGGTTTTCCATAGATCAAGACCCAAAAGATTTGTTCTGCTGCTGCCGAAAATTTCAGTCTGCTCCTTCTCCACAGTCAACTGCTCCTAAACAGTCCAAAATTCCTCAGTCCACCGAAAAAATCACTGAGAGAGCCACGAAAATTTCTTGTCAAAATGAAGACGCTGACTGGTTATTTATACTAGTTTTTTCATATCTTTTTTGGAGCCAACTTGTCAAAAAAATAATTTTTATTTTTATTTGAATTTGAATTTTATTTGGGGTCGACTTCAATACTTTCATATATTTAGGCTTTAATTCTTGTTTTAAAATATGTTAACTTCATCCACACCCCAATGGTCATCTTACCACAACCAGATTGTTCATCATCATCAACAGGCTGCCCACATGCAAGACTTTCAAGGTCTCTTTCAAGATGCCATTTAATAATTGATCAAAATACCTTTTATGGGCTTCAAGCCTATGTCAATTCAATGCATCGAGGTATGTCCATAACTCTTACCTTCATCAATATCCAAATAGCCACAAGATGGACCATGTATCAATTTCAACAAGAAGTGTGTCCAAGTGCTACCATACCACCATGAATGTGGGTGTAAAGACCTTCTTAGGCATTATCACCATCTCCAAGGGTTCCATGGCCATATCAAGCCACAAATGAGCACAGAATGGGTCATTTGCCCAAACTAGTGCCCCAATGCCCATACCATGTTTTGCTTTCCATGTCATCAACATTTGTCACTCCTTTGTATCCTTGTCACTCCTCTGTCATTAATGGGTCTCATCAATGACAACCAATGCTCAACACCATCTACTTCTACAAATACTTGGAGAGCTAAATAGTAAAGAGGTAAGACCAATCACAATGTCCATTTTTTGTAGTTCATTTGTATATATATGTGTTGTTTGTTAGTGGATCTTTCCTCCTCCTATCCCATTCCCAATATTTCTTCTTCTTCATTCTATTGCAAGTAGTTCATTAAGACTTGAGAAAAATGTTGTTCTTTTGGTTTCTACTTCCATTTGTGGCTCTCATGGTATTGGTGGGGTCAAGGAATCGGAATGAGAGGGAAGATGAGGACCCAACATATGAAGATGAGGAAGGTTCTGAAGGGGGGGAGGATCTTGTAGGTGGCAATGAAGCTAGCAAAACTTCAACACCCTTGTGGCAATTTTTGACAAAACTTGAGGCTAGGAAAGGTGGTGGAACCACTAAATTTTTATGCATGCATGATTGTCATTGAGGAAAACCTTATACTAGTTCATATTTGTGAGATACACTTGCATGGGGGGGGGCTTTATGCTTCAAACATTACCTTGGGTACATAATATAACCTTTGGAAGCTTTAATCTCCCCCTTTAAGTGACTTTAGACACTTTTCCAAAATTTAGCTTGCTAACTATTTGCCAATTTTCCTGATTTCCTTGACTGACTTAAACAAATGTGTCAAAAACCTTAGCAAGATTTGTCCAAATGACTTCAAACTTTCCCCAAGGGTGTAAGGGGGATTCATGCCAATGATTTTGAGTACCCGTACCCCTATTCGTGGGCATGAAATGCCACTTAATCCTCTTTTCATTACAACATTTTTGTGTTGAGGGACAATTTTTAATCACCAAAATTAAAAAAATCCTAGGTAAAACTCAATAAAATTCTACAAGACCCTGGATAATGTCTAGCATGGTTATTTAGAACATTCCTGGGCCTTAATCACCCCATAGACTTGATCATTAGAACGCCTTTCACCACTTTGGAGGTATTTTTGTGTGAAAAACTCATATAATTAAAATCACTAAAAATTAATTTTAATTATCCAAGGAAAAAACACTCGATGAAAGGACTTCCCTAATGAAAAATTCCTAGGTAACTAAGTTATACAAAAACTAGACATTTGTGTTGACATATCATTACAAAATCCCCTGCAGGGGTGCGGAAATTTCATGGGGGAAAGATAAGAAGACGAGCTACCTCGCTTGAAAAAACTTTATTATGTACTTCTTTCTCGTCTTCAAGGCACATGGTACATGTGCATGGTATATGGTTGCCACCTAGTTCGTTAGGTGGTCAACAGGTTCCAACCTTTCAATTAGAGATCAAGGGAATCTATCTTCTCTTGAGTGGTGGGACATGCATGGTGGTGTTACGCCAAATTTGGCAATGCGGGTGCTTTCGTAGGTGGTGAACACTTCTTCTGCAGAGAGGTGTTGGAGCACCTACAATTTCATTCACAGTGTTAAAAAAACAGATTGAATGCAAGTCGGGCAGAGAGCTTGGTTTATGTGCATTACAACTTGCGATTCCTGTCCCATTACTGTGACAAATAAAAGATGGATAAATGATAAATCATTTAAAACTTGGGACTACAATCCGAAGGAGGACAATTTGGAGGCTAGAGCATTGGTTTTGGAGCAATTGGAGAATGCTCTTTTAGATGATGATGATAATGTTGAGATGCCACCTCCATCCATGCCACCCCCATCCACTGCCATGGTCCCCCTTCAAACCAAGACTCTAACAGCAGCTACATCAATAGGGCCTTCATGTTCAGTTCCATTTCCATCTACAATATCTACACAGCTACATCATGCTTCAAGCTCACTACCACCACGTGAAAGCTCACGGGGCAATCGTGATGGTGCAAAGATGAAGGAAAAACTTTAGTGTGTTGGTCTCCAATGATCATAGTTCATAGTATCATGCCTTTCAGTTTTCACAGTTTAGTTAAATTATCATTTTAGAACTTATGTAGATGGCCTATTATGTAAACATAACTATTTGGTCATGTTGATAATTGGTGGATAATCTATTTCAATTTTCATTCCATAAGTTAAAGATCTACTTCTTATTATATGGTTTTAAAATTTGTATGTTTGTAATTGCTAGATGGTTTGTATTTGTAACTTTGTAATTATTAGCAGCTAGATGGTTGATGCTTGAATGATTAATCATTAATGTACTATCGTAGTATGTTACTATGTAGTATGCACTATGTAGTAATGTACCATGAAATTATGAATAATCTTCAAAAAGTTCCACAAACCCTAACAGGGTTAAACCACAAGTACAGAAGATCAATTTTCCAATTTCACAAAAATGCCCAATTAGGGCCTTTTCCAAATTAGGGCTTACTGCCCTAGTTTCTCTCTCCTGCCCAGATTTAGCAGGCTGCCCGAAAACCTGTTATGCCTGCCCGGATCTGCCTGTCCGTACCTAAACTATCCATTCGTACTGCCCGGTCGTACTGCATGCCCGTCCGCACAGCCCAGATCTACCCGTGCACTTCTACCTCTTGTTCCTTCTGCCCGAGTCCTGCCCAAACTATTTTACCCCGCCCGGAGGGTGTATTGGGCTACCCGAGGGTTTGTGCTGCTACAGCATTCTCCCAGGTAAGCCTAGTAGGCTGCCCAAGGGTCTGTGCAGCCACAGAACCCTCTCGGGTGTGCCTAGCAGGCTTCCCGAGGGTCTGCGCTGCTACAACACCCTCCCGGGTATGCCTAGCAGGCTGCATGAGGGTGGAGCAGCAGGCCCGAGGGTTGAGCAGAAGGCTCAAAACCCTCACGGGCACCTGCAGATAAATGCCTGAGGAAGAAAGGAAGAGGGTCGAGCCCTACCCGTGAAGTAGAAGGGCAGGCCGTGGAGATAGAGGGTTGCCCGTGAAGATTTGGAGTTTGCCTGGTGATGGAGAGCTGCCCAGAAAACTTTAAGTTGCCCGTAAAATGAAGAAGAAGAAATTAGGGTGAAACCCTATTTCAAAAACCAGTTTGCCACAATGAGTGATCATGCCCTAGCTAGACGCATCCATTCTAGGGCATAATCATAAAAATCTTCTTCTTCAAAACCTGTGAGATCTTCTGATGGAGCAGCTGTACCTGTGAGAGCAAGTGTGTGTGTAATAATGAAATGGATTGATCTTCTTTTATATCCTTTGAGTCACCTGTAAGTGGACCAAAATTAGAAAGATAAAAATAATAATATTTTATTCTTTTCTAATTTTGACTTTTGCCTTTAGTGGTACTAAAGGTCTTTCTGCACTTTCACTTTTACACCTTAGTGGTACTAAGGGTCTTTATTTATTTTTTACTTTTGCATTAGCCTTCTTTAAGTGCCAATGTGGTCAACACATGTGGTCAAGGTGGTCTTTCATCACCACTCAAAGTACATCATCATAAACAGAGAGAATTACTAATGCTTCTATCTCACACTCTGTGTGACACCAAGATTGGGTACTAAGGTGTCTTAACCAAGGGTAGCTAAGCCTTGGAGAATATCACAAATCCCATTGATCAAGGGTCAGAGTGTCACACATGCCTAGACCCGGTCTAGGGCTTATAGTGTCTTCTTGGTAACAGACCAAGTACCTCAGCCATAGGCTGCATAATTTGACACTAGGTCAAATACTTGGTAACAGACCAAGCGCCTCCATTCTCCAGGAGAATGGCCCTCAGCCCCAGGCTGAGTCCTAGTAACTGACCAGGTGCCTCCATTCAAAGAAATGGCTACTCAAAACTAACCTGAGTCTACCAATGCTAGACTGGTTCACATCATGGTCCTGGACCAGATGTCACCATTCAACGGAATGGTCACTCAACACAAGGTTGAGTCCCCCCCCAGTGAAGAGCTAGGTCCATATCATGGTCAAGGACCAAATATCATCATTCAACAGAATTATCACTCAACTCTAGGTTGAGTCCACATTGTGGTCCCGGACCAGCTGTCCCCATTCTGTAATATCCCAACTACTGATATTCTATTGTTTTCTATTCTAAGGCTTGCTTGTTGCCTCAAGGTTTACAATAATGCTGAAAATACTTGCATGCAAGGTGTTGGGCAAATAGCCATAAATTATAGCTAACTAGGGCAGAGATTTGCAGAGAGAAGATCAACACTTACCACTAATTATGAGGCTTGTGGTACTCCAGAGATACAACGCATGCATCAAAAGTTGAACTGATGAAGAACTGGTGCTCCCTTCTTCCAGTGTTACCTCCCAGCAGCACGAACCCCTTTATCAGCTAAAGGTGACGTTTTTGGTGAAGGAGTTGTCTGATGAAGGTGAGATTTTGTCGGGATAAAGGTCTTCCCGTGCCAAAGAGAAGGACTGGAGCATGCATAGGTTCTGACCCCTCTAGGCAGGCTAGCAAATTGGTTCACCTGTTTAGCTGCTCATGCCCCAGCTACACGAAACTGATGAGAACTGCTTCAGATGAGCAAACTGGAAGCTGATGATCACCCAACACCGAAGGATGATCCTGCTAATGAAGATGATGCAAATATTCTGAAGATAAACTAAGATCCGGAGACCCGGCAAATGATTTGGGGTTTTCCAGCTAATACCCTCAGCTGCACACGTGTCCCTACAAACAATCTTCTGATGGGTGCCAAATAGTTGTATGTGGATAAATAAAGATGAAGAGCTGATAGTGGACCTGAATGGCCTACCTTGAAGGAGACTAGGGCAGATATCTCATTGCCAAATCCTCGTTAGCTGAAGACGTCGTCTTCAACCCCAATTGTTGCGGTTGCACGTTGTGTTGCTGGTCCAAAGTTCCAAATCAACAATAATAATCATAGATGATCCTTTTGGTTCAATGACCCTTCTTATATAGCTTAGCATGTACTTTTAGGGTTTGCATGTCACTGTTAGGGTTTCCGCTTTACTTTTTGCATGCATGCAATTATAATTGCTCGTTGACTTAAACTGAATAAGTAAGGCCTGCATGCTCCACATGCTTTATGATAATAACTCTGATGGCCCTCTTTACTATACTGATGACTGAATAATTGTTCTAATATGCTCCCGGTATTAAAGGTCCTCGGTGAATTCCCTATTTATCAAAAACGGAACATTACAGTCCTCTCTAGCCAAAGATTGCTTGTCCTCAAGCAATGCCAACAGAACTCCATACTCAATCAAACTGAACAAACTGAATCCGAGGATGATCCCAAGGTCCCAAATTATCCTAGGAGATCTGTAGCACCCTCTGCTCAAAGCACTGCGCTGCACAGTACCATCACAAGATATCCCATGGAAGCCTCCTATAAGTAGAGTAACTAACCACGGTGTAAACGAGGTACCATCACAAGAGACCTCCTAAAAGCATCCTCTAGCAATCACTAAACTTCCAGTCACTGTAATCCCAGGGTCCCAAATCAATCTGAGAATTGCAGAGGTCAAAATGCATCCACCGCTACCCTACATAGTATCGACACAAGGAGCATCCTGTAGAATCCCAAGTAACCCCATCAGCAAACATTGTATCCATCCCTCATAAGGTCTCCCACCTGGATCCCAATGCAAACTTGTGCATCTTTCATCCCAAATATCCCAAGGCTCTTGTGGGACTATACCCCTGGCTAGGAATGTCTTCCGAAGAATCGCCCACTCAATAGGACACCAACTCTTAATCTTTCTCTCTCATACAACCCCCAAAAAACACCTTGTCCATAAGCACCATCACAAAGAATAATCCTACCAAGCTGACATTCTACCCTTCTGATTTCAACTGGAATGCTCATATATTGCTGCCCAATTTCTCGATCCTGGCCAGCCTGTAAAAACCATCTGCCATTATGCAAATGTGGACTGAAGCTACTACAAGCCTTGTCTATGTACTCCTGAAGAGGACTGCTTTGAAATGCAATAGTATGTTTCTTCCGCTGCCCCATCAAGGAATCTAACTGCTCTTCAATACTAGAAAGCCTAACCGTTGCTCTGTACATACAACTCGAAGAACTGTACGCTCAACATCTCGTTGTAATATATTGTCTCGGAGTATCTTGGTCCTCTCTTTCATTGCTAGAATGCTTTCTTTAACACATTCAATCTTCTTTCGGCGACTATTATCTGGAAGCTCTATCTCATGCATGTATAAACTCTCCCTAACCTCCATGTGTGACTGCCCATTGTCTCGACTATTGTGCTCATTGCCTTGCACCTCATGTATCTCGCCTGTCATAACTGTCTGGACTCCTGCTGTAGGTGATGAAGAGTGTACCAACTCCAATTCATCACACGGCTTGTCCACAATCTGACTAGCGAATGTGCTCGTGTCGTTAGACTCACAGGATGGCTCTAATGCTATCTCCTCAAGCACATCCTCATCATGTACTGTTAGCTCCAAATCAAGCTCACCAACAACCTGTACTTCATGCTCATCTTTCTTCACTCCCCCAACTATGCCTTTAAGGAGATCCTCATCCAAATCCTTGGGTTGGCTCCCGAACTTGATGGTGTAATAATCTTGAAAGGACAATGTTGCACATACCTCATCACCCAAGGCTAGATACTTCTGATATCGAGGCAAGTGTTGAAGTGCTGCTAACCTCCGCAAATTTCCAGTCAAGATCCTTCTCATTGTCTTCATGTTCTCACAAGCAAACAAGGCAAAACCTTTGTTCTGACATGCACTTCACCAACATCATTGACATGCTTTAGCATGTACAAGCATGCATCAACATGCACTTTTATTCAATTGTTATGTGCCCACAGCTGGCAAGGATCATGCTCTAATACCACTTTAATATCCCAACTATGGATATTCTATTGTTTTCTCTTCTAGGGCTTGCTTGTAACCTCAAGGTTTACAATAATGCTGAAAAAACTTGCATGCAAGGTGCTGGGCAAATAGCCCTAAATTATAGCTAACTAGGGGAGAGATTTGCAAAGAGAAGATCAACACTTACCACTGATAATCAGGCCCATGGTACTCCAGAGATAATACGCATGCATCAAGAGCTGAACTGATGAAGAACTGGTGCTCCCTTCTTCCGGTGTTATCGCCCAGCAGCACGAACCCCTTTATCAGCTAAAGGTGACGTTTTTGGTGAAGGAGTTGTCTGATGAAGGTGAGATTTTGTCGAGATGAAGGTCTTCCCGTGCCAGAGAGAATGACTGGAGCATGCAGAGGTTCTGACCCCTCTAGGCAGGCTAGCGAGTTGGTTCACCTATTTAGCTGCTCACGCCCCCAGCTACACGAAACTGATGAGAACTGCTCCGGATGAGCAAGTTGGAAGCTAATGATCACCCAATACCGAAGGATGATCCTGCTGATGAAGATGATGCCAATATTCAGAAGATAAACTGAGATCCGGAGACCTACCGAATGATTTGGGGTTTTCCAGCTAAAACCCCCAGTTACACACGTGTCCTTGCAAACAATCTTCTGATGGGTGTCAAATAGTTGTATGTGGATAAATAAAGATGAAGAGCTGATGGTAGTCCTGAATGGCCTACCCTGAAGGAGACTAGGGCAAATATCTCACTGCCGAACCCTCGTTAGCTGAAGACATCGTCTTCAACCCCAACTGTCGTGGCTGCACGTTGTGTTGTTGGTCCAAAGTTCCAAATCAACAATAATAATCATAGATGATCATTTTGGTTCAATGACCCTTCTTATATAGCTTAGCATGTACTTTTACGGTTTGCATGTCACTGTTAAGGTTTCCGCTTTACTTTTTGCATGCATGCAATTCTAATTGCTCGTCGACTTAAACTGAAGAAGTAAGGCCTACATGCTCCGCATCCTTTATGATAATAACTCTAATGGCCCTCTTTACTATACTGATGACTGAATAATTGTTCTAATATGCTCCCGGTATTAAAGGTCCTCGATGAATTCCCTATTTATCAAAAACGGAACATTACACATTCTCCTAAGAGAATGGCTCTCGATGTTGCTCAGAAAAATCAACACTCCTGGATAAGATCGCCCCAAGCACTAAGCTTGAGGACAAGCTGGAAGGCATAGAAAACTTCCTAGCATGGAAATATAGGATTGGTCTCATTCTTAGAGAGAATGATCTTGAGAAGTACATCAAGGATGAAGTTGCAAAACCAAAAGAAGATGAAGCTAGAACCAAAAGAAGATGAAGCTAAGGAGAAGCATCAAAAAGACCTAATCAAGACAATGAGGATCATGGATGATTCTATCAAAGATCACTTGATCCCTCAAGTGTCATCTAAGAAGACACCAAAGCAAATGTATGATGCACTTTCCAGAATGTATGAGGGAAAGAACATCAACAGGAAGATGAATTTGAGAGCTCAACTGAAGGGTACCCAGATGACTAAAGGAGAATCAATTCAAGCTTACTTCACAAGGGTCTCCCAGTTCAAGGAACAACTAAGTGCCATTGGAGACACCCTTGATGAAGATGAACTAGTTATGACTGCTCTCAATGGTCTCACTAGACCTTGGGATTCATTCATACAGACTCTGTGAACCATAAAAGAAAGTATGAAGTTTAACATTGTATGGGAAGATTGCATCCAAGAAGAAGCTAGAGTAGCCAACAGAGAAGCTCTACTTAGAGAACATGATCAAGCTCTAGCCATCCATACTAAAAGAAGAAAACAATCAAACTTCAAGAAGGATAGTCACAAGGAGCATAGACCTCCAAAGAAGTTTCAAAAGAAAAGATAAAAAAATCAGTAGAAAGACTACTCAAAATATCAACGCTATAACTGTCATAAGATAGGACACCTTGCCAGAGAGTGTCCATCGAAGAACAACAACAACAAAAGACATCTTGCTCATCTAGCTGAAGATGAGGATGAAGAAGAAGAAAGACCTCGAAAGAGACTAACAAATGGAGAAGATGTAGAAGAATATGTACTATTCTCTGCACTCCATGGGTCTGTAACACCTGGAGAAAATACATGGCTTACTGATAGTGGTGCTTCAAAGCACATGACAGGGAAGAAGCAAACTTTGTCAAGACTTGAAGAAAAGAACTCTCCTCATAAAGTATCATTAGGAGATGACTATCAATATCCCATCAAAGGTATTGGTGGATCAAGCTACAAGCTTGACTCTGGAACTTCCATGAAGATGAAGGAAGTACTATAGGTACCAGGTTTGAAAAAGAACCTACTTTCCATCTCAGCACTAGATAAGAAAGGATATAGAGTAGCTTTTATAGATGGACAAGTACTCATGTGGACCAAAGGAAAGACACTTGATGATGTTATGGTCATTGGTGAAGAAGGAGCACTGTACAAACTCAAGGGACATCCAAAGACAGCCCTTGTCCATGAGACCGCTAGCTCAAGTGAAACAAAGACTAAAGACACGGATATACTTCTTGAAGACCAAGAGTAAAGTGTTTGGAAAATTCAAGGAATTCAAAGCCTTAATAGAGAACCATTCAGAAAGAACAATCAAGACACTGAGATCAGATAATGGTGGAGAATATACTTCAAAAGAATTTGAAGCATTCTGCAAGGAAGCTGGAATTAAGAGGGAACTAACCACTCCCTACAATCCCCAACAAAATGGTGATGCGGAAAGAAAGAATAGAACCATTATGGAAGCAATGAAAACAATGATTCATGACCAAGACCTTCCCATGCATCTATGGGTTGAAGCAACAAGAACAGTTGCGTATGTGCAGAATAGATTATCTCACAGTGCTCTTGGATTCAAGACTCCTGAAGAAATGTATACAGGAAAGAAACCTCAAGTGAGCCATCTCAAGATATTTGGTTGTCCAGTATATGTACATATTCCGAAAGAGAAGAGAACCAAGTTGGATCCTTTTGGAAAGAAGGGAATATTTGTTGGACACTGTGAAGTCCCCAAAGCCTTCAAGATATACATTTCAGGATTCCATCATATAGAGATTAGTAGGGATGTGACATTTGATGAAGAAACAGCTCTTAAGAAATCCAGAAGGTGTCAGCTTGAAGAAGTACATGAAGAGGATGTACCTCCAAGAAAGATAGAAGTTGAACCCTCTCCTGAAATAGTAGCATCAGAAGATCATGATATGCTAGAACCTCAGGAACCCCCTACTATGGATATATCTCGAAAGAGAAAATCTACTTAGGTAAGAGAAATCATACAAGAAGCAAAAAAGTATGGAGCTCCAGAAGGCTCCACAAGAACAAACAAGAGATCAAAGCCATTCTCTAGTTATGTAGCTTTGATGTGTGATCTCGTAGATCAAGAACCCACCAACTACGAGGAAGTTGCACGGAAGAAAGAATGGGTGGAAGCAATGACGGAAGAATACCAGTCAATAACGAAGAATGATGTTTGGGATATAGTGCCCAAACTAGAAAACAAGAGTGTGGTATCTTCGAAATGGATCTACAAGATAAAACATGTAGCTGATGGAAATATTGAAAAATACAAGGAAAGATTTGTGGCTAGAGGATTCTCTCAGAAAGACGGGATTGATTATGAAGAGACATTTGCTCCAGTAGCAAGGTACACTTCCATCAGAACCATCATGGCACTCGCTTCCATGATGAAGTGGGATCTACACCAAATGGATGTAAAGATTCCTTAATGGTGTGATTGAGGAAGAGGTATACATCGAACAGCCACAAGGATTTGACGTCGAAGACAGAGTGACTCATGTATGTAAATTGAAAAAGGCTCTGTATGGACTATAGCAAGCTCCCAGAGCTTGGTATGGAAGAATAGATAGCTTCTTGACAAGCTTGGGCTTTACCAAGAGTAAAGTTGATCCTAACCTTTACCTTAAGGTTATGGATGATGAACCTGTCATACTATTGTTGTATGTGGATGATCTATTTCTGACTGGAAATGAGAAACAGATCACAAAAAGCAAGAAGAAGATAGCTGAAGAATTCAAGATGAAAGACCTTGGATTGATGCATTATTTCCTTGGGCTAGAAGTGTGGCAGAGCCCAGAAGGAATCTTTCTGAACCAAGGAAAGTATGCAGTAAAAATCTTGAAAAGATTTGATATGTTGGATTGTAAAGCCATGGCCACACCCATGGATACCAACCTGAAGTTGTTATCTGATGAATCATCAAAGTTAGTGGATATGACTCAGTACAGACAGATTATTGGGTCATTGATGTATCTGACGAATACAAGGCCAGATATATGCTTTGTTGTGAACACCTTAAGTCAATATCTAGTTAAACCTAGACGGGTTCACCTGATAGCTACAAAGCATGTGATGAGGTACCTAAAAGGTGCGATAGACTTTGGACTATATTTTTCCAAAGAAGACTTTGGACTATATTATGTTAGAGATCATGACTACATCTTATATGGATATACGGATTCAGATTGGGTAGAAAGTGTCGCAGACAGAAAAAGCACCTCGGGTGGATGTTATTGGCTAGGATCCGCCATGATCTCATGGTTTAGTAAGAAACAGTCCAGTGTTGCTCTCAGCACGGCTAAAGCAGAGTACATAGCAGCTTGCTCCGCTAGTTGTGAAGCGACATGACTTCGGAAACTGATGTCAGCTCTATTTGACATGGAGTTGGATACCACAGTGATTCTATGTGACAACCAAAGTTGTATAAAGATGACAGAGAATCATGTGTTCCATGATAAATCAAAGCACATAGAAATCAGATTTTTTTTATAAGGGATATGGTACAAAAGGGAGCTATAAAGCTCCAGTATGTCAGTACCGATGAGCAAGTTGTTGGTGTGCTGACCAAGCCTCTATCTCGAGTAAAGTTTGAAGATTTTCGTGACAAGCTTGGTGTAGTCCGAAAAGACTTTCCTCGCAAGAAGGAACGATGAATATATGGACTCCCTTCGAAAAGGAGGAACAAGTCGAAGATATGGACTCTCCTCGGAAAGGAAGAACAGGTCGAAGATATGAACCCTCCTTGGACAAAGGGGGAGCAAGTTGATGATATGGATCCTCCCTAGAAAGGGGGAGTGATGATAAGACTGTCATTGATAATGGGATGGCAGTGATGCTCCCATACAAAAGAGGACAAGTGCACATGCAGATGCTGATAAGGTCCGACATTCACTTGTGAACGATAGTATCCTCTTTTGAGGATGGTCTTGCAGATAATAACACTTTGTTCTTGAGAGTGGTCCTAGCTCTTACCAACTAAGGATGGTCCTACAAGACGATACTCTCGCATGGAGAGTGTACCTACATTCATTTGTAGATGTCATAGAATAACACTCGCTTAGGAGTGGTCCTAGCTATGAAGCTAAGGATGCTCTAAAATGAGTCCTTACGGACGACGAGTCCTGTGTTTAGGTGCGGACGAGATCTGCAATTGCAGGCGATACTCTCGCATGGAGAGTGTACCTACGTTCATTTGTAGATGTCGTAGAATAACACTCGCCTAGGAGTGGTCCTACCTTTGAAGCTGAGGATGCTCTACGATGAGTCCTTACGGACGACAAGTCCTGCATTTAGGTGCGAACGAGATCTGCAGTCGTAGACGATGCTCTCGTATGGAGAGTATGCCTACATGCACATGTAGATGTCGTAGTATAACACTCGCTTGGAGTGGTCCTAGCTCTAACATGCTAAGGATGGTATACGATGAGTCCTTGCGGACAATATGGTCCTGCATTCATTTGTGAACGATCAAGATGATCGATATTATGGACCCTCCTCCTTAAGGGGAAGTAGGCTGATGAGGATTGCATCATCCTTGGACCTATGTCCTAAAGTGATAGGGATTGATCATCCCGCAAAGAGATCATGTGTACTGCAGGTAGTGTTGCGACAAAGGATTGAGAAGATCGAAGTGCTGCTACAAAGGATCAAGAAGATCGAACTGCTACTGCAAAGGATCAAGAAGATCGAAGTGCTGCTACAAGGGATCGGAAGATCGAAGTGTTGCTGCAAAAGGATCAAGTGATCGAGTGTTGCAGAAGATGAAGACTCAGTGTTGTAGAAGATGATGTTCCAGTACTGAAGACATTGAAGAGTAATTGTTCCAGTTATTGATGATTGTTGAAAACTTCCTATGATGTATAGATGTATTACCTTGATACTGTTGAAGATGCTCTCTCTCGTTACTCCTATAGTTGATGATGTTGTTGTCAGTAGAATACCCTTCTCGTTAAGGGGGAGTGTTGAAATATTGTAACTTCAAAGGATATTCTAAATGTATTTTACTGGTGTACCCCAAGGGAGATGTTCCGTTCCTCCGTCGGGATGTTATTATTGTAATTGGCCATCATAGAGTCATGAGGTAAAGCCTCCATTGTAAGTTGGGTCAATAGTACCCTGATGGATATAATATAATACTATTTTGAGTCTTCCTAGGTGAAGTCGACCGAGTCAGTTTAGTGGGGCCGACTTGTTAGGGTAAAATTCAAGTGACTTAAAGAGTATAAATAGAGAAGTTATGCTCCTCATTATAACACACAGACACACACTTGTATAGCGCATAGGAGAGAGAGAGAGAGAGAGAGAGGGATACCAACAAGGAGGAGAATACCTGTTTTTGGGGTTTTATCTTATACATCTATATAGAGGAAGTTTTGTTGGGTTTTCTTCCCCTTTAGGGTTTTCCAAGATAAATACTGTGTCTATCTTGTGATTGTGTTTCTTTCAATGATTCTGCATATGCTACTGTTATAATTTATGAATTTGGATTAAACACTAATGATATCTAGCTAAGCATATGAAATCTTAACAGTGTTAGATAAATCTAAATGTCAAATTAAAGATCAATAACCATTAACTTAACCACAATTTAACACTTAGATTATGAGTTTTAATGATTAGAGTTTTAAGGCAAAAATCGCGTTAAAATTGCGATTTTCCTGAAAAATCGTGAGTAGATCAAACAAACATCAGACATCTACGCGAGGTCAACAAAACACTCATTTTCTTTTGTTTTTTCTCTTCATTTGGTTTGCAAACTGGGTTGTGGGGGAGAGCTAGGGTGCTGCAAACACAGGAGAGCTAGGGTGCTACTGCTGAGAGATAGGGATTCGAGAAAGCATAGGTGAGAATGCGGGTGCTGAGAGAAGTTAAAAGTGATCCATGAAGGAGGACGCCCGGACGTCGGCCTGCTAAGTCGCTGACTGCTGAGTAGTTAGTAGCAGTGAAGCATGACTCGGCCAAGACTCGCGGGTACTCGCGAGTCTGCCCGAGTCAAACCCGAAAACGAGTAACCGACCCATACTCGTCTGCAAACTCGCCAACTCAGCAATAATCGTAGAACTCGGGAGACTCGCCCAAACTGGACACTTACTCGACCGAACTCGCGCATGACTCGGCACATACTCGAACTTCTACTAAAAAATCAAATTTGCTCTTGAAATTTGGGTTTAACTTCGGCTCTTGAAATTTGCCCACATTTGGCAACGCCTTATTTCTCCAGACTTTCGCCGCTGAAGAGACAAGATGAGTGGTTTCCTTACGGGTGTCATCTTATCGGCATTGTCATTTCAAATGACTCATTTGCATTCTGGTAGTCACGCGGCTTCTTATCGATGGCCACTATGCGGCTTCTTATCGATGGTCGATGGCCACTATGCGGCTTCTTGTCTTTGTTGCCCTCTGTTTTGTCTTTTTCGTTAAAGGATATAGTAAACGAAATTGTGCTAATGGCGAAACCTATGAAAATGAGAGAAACATAATTCGTGCGGCACTTGATATAGGCCTCTCCTTAATTAACTCATTAGTGACAGACACATCTCTCGAGGGCGATGAAGAAATTTTTATGTGAATCCAAGATGAGGCTCCGAAATTTGGATATAGTAAACGAAATTGTGCTAACGGCGAAACTTGTGCTTGCTGGATGCTAATTCTTCCATTCAATTCATTTTCAATTTGGGATAAATATTGCAGCGGCACTTTATAAGGCATAAGAGGTGAATGTGAATATTTATATGTTAAATGAAAGGTCACTTAAGATTGTATAAACATTTTAAAGAAGTGCTTGAAAGGATAAGATAGTTGTTATTATATGGTAAATAAAACTTCAAAGATCTTGTTATTATAAAATATAATTGAAGGATTATATATATATATATGAAGATGCATTATAAAAATTAAAATATAATTGAAGGATAATATATAGATGAATTACAATTTACCAAAATTTACTATATTTTAAGTTTTTTTCTATTTGTCGAGTCTTGCCGAGTTTGTCCCGAGTCCTTCCCGAGTCTTTCCCGAGTCGACGAGTCACATGCCAGCCGAGTCTTTGCCGAGTCCGAGTCGTGCAACATTGGTTAGTAGAATGTCGCCCTGTGTAGGAGAGATCCGTGGAGGAGAAGGCCAGTCTGTGGAGGAAAGCACAGCGCTGTGAAAATTGAAAATGAATCCTCCTAGATCTTGATGTGTCAATGTCGGTTTTCTTTCCATATTCATGTGGCAATGTGTTTATTCGATGTTCTTGTTGCTTTAGATGTTCAGAAAATGGAAAAAAATGAATACTTTTATATTTTTTAAGTTTGTCGATGTTTGCCGACATTTTTGCCGATAAATCCAATAATTTCTTTTTGGAACCTCGGCAATATAATTGTTGACACGATATTTGTAAAACTGGTTAAAACCACTAGAAATCTCATCTGTGTCTTATGATTAAATTCTTTGAAATAAACAAAGAAAATAAATTTTGGAAATTGTCCAAGAATGCCAAAAATCCCAGAATTAGATAAGTTAGGAAAATGCCCAAAATAACTGTAACACCCCTGCCATCGATAGGGGTGTTAAAAACATAATTAATCAATATGCATCTTAACATTTCTGTTATATTTAGCAACATAACTCTATGTAACAGTTTTTTTTCTTTTCTATATCAGCATCTAACAGTTTTTATTTTATATATCAGCATGAACAAGGATTCTTCATAAATCAAATTTAATTTAAAATAATGATTCTTTTTGCAGCATAATCATAACATATATGTGTATGTGGAGGGGAGGGGGGTTCCATCTATAACCCCTTGTGCCCAATGGATTCTAGACACTAGTCTTTATCCTACCATCACTCACATTTTAATTTCATGTCAACTAGTAATTCATTTTGCTAAAGTACCTTTCTCCTTGAGCTTTCACTCTAAACCTTTAGCAATCTTGGTCTTAGTGAAGCCTACCCTGTGCTAGAGGAGAACTAACACTAAACAGTAGAAGAGCGTGGTAAGGTGACAGTGGTCCCCCTCTTAATTCAACCTAGGTTTACACTTGTGCTTTGGGACTTTATCACTAGGGGAGTGAATATAAGTTATAACATATGTGATAGCATGTATTCCATTAAGTCGTGACGAAATGAACTCATGTATCATGGGGATGGCACATAATATCAAGTTGATGACATTGTGGAGGTATGTTTCAAGGGGGGTTGTCCCTTTCTTCACATTTTTAGTTTCCATTCATTGATTAATGGAGTCATTTCTTTTATTATATATGCCACTTGGATTTACGTGGAGTTAGGTTATTGATGGGGTAGGACTCCTTTCCTTTGAACCAACTAACTAGTGCCCACGCCACCTCTGAAACGTCGTTCCTCTTACTCTCCATCATGTCGCTCCACCTCTGAAACCCTGCGGCTACTCTTCCTTCTCCTCGCTTTCCACTGCTACTACCCACATTGCACTTCCACAATCATCCTACCAACTCAAGTATAACCTGCACACTCATCCGTCTAGGCCCTTCCTCTCGTGCTTGCACACTATAAGCTTCCTCCCGCGCCATTCCACATCCAAATTGAACCACCCATTTTAAAAACCCTAAAAAATCCTCCACTTACTTTTTTTATCAGCATTCCAAAAAAAAATTTATACTATTATTTATTATTAATTTTTTTTAAACCCTAATACGACCTATTTCAAAAATATTACTATATTAATATATAATTATAATAATTATTATTATATTATATTATTATTATTAAACTTTTAATAATAGTAATAGATATTATTATTATTTAATAATTGTTATTAATATTATTATCTATAAAAAGGATCAAAGGAAGACTTACAAAAGAACGACATTGGGTATTCCTTGTACTTTTTTTCATGTCCATTTATCGCCGAAGAAAAGAATAGAAGTCGAAGACCATGAAATCTAGATTGCAATTACCAATAAAAAAACTAGAAGTTGTACTAGTGTGTTATCGAAAGGACAAAAAAACGATTGAAAATTTGCAAATAACAATTAAATTACAAGAAATTCAAATGGAATCCAAAGAAACACAAATTTTCAACCAAGAAAATCGTATGAAAGAGTTATCTGCACAAATTGATGAATTAAGGGACAAAAAGAATTTCAATCAGAGATTACAAAACCGAGATATCAAGAAAAAATTTAACGAGAATAAAGCAGAAATAACGCTCTTGAACAAAATCCTTAAGGACAAGGATAAAGAAATTACACAAATACAAAAGAAAATAAAATGCCAAGATTCAAAGGTCGACCAACGTCAACAACAAATAAAGGATCTCCAACAGCAAAATGACGACATTCAAAACACACACAAGAGTCATAAAGATTAATAAAACGTTATCAAGTAATACTAAAGAAATCTTTCGACTAAGAAACCATAATAAGACTCTAGTTACAAAAATCAAGTTAGAAAAATATTCGGAAGACAAAGCAATCTAATGAAGATATCGAAGGAAAATTAATAGAAAAGCAAGAAGAGAATCACCAACTTAAGAGTCATAATCAAGATCTAAAGAAACAGATTAAGAAGTTAAAAGATGACGAAAAGCCGCAAAAAGAAACATTCAAGAAGATTCAAAACGATAACAAGCTGTTAGAAAACAATTAAGAACAAATCCAGAATGAGGCATCAAAATCTTTAGAAATAAAAGTACAAACTGTGGAAAAAAGACACAATTACAAATCCAATCCAGATCACATCTCAAGAAGATGTCAATCTTGTTGAAGAAAACCATACACGAAAGTTAAAACAAGAAGACACTACTAGCATGATAAGAATTCTCTATTGACATCCAAACCATAAAAGCAGATATCTTAAAAGTTAGGACTCAAGAACAACTAACGAAAGATATTGATACCAATGCAATCCAATCTCATGACGTCAATTCATTATGGAAGCGCAACGTTCCGCAAAGAATCGAATTAGGATGGATCGATCCTTTTACATTTTGAAAGTTGTGTTCAACACTTAAAGGTTCATATCTACACGTACCATCAACTATGACAAAACAAAGAAAGATGCAACAACATGAACAAGCACATGGCGTAAGTCTTCTTCATCAATATGCTTTGAGGACAGAGCATTTCTGAAGAGGACGACAATGTGACAAATATAATATTAATAGTTATCATTAAGAAAGAAAAATATATATAAATATTAATAAATTAGGTTAACTAAGGGACATGTCCCTTTAGTGAATAGTCGACATGTAAAGCCTATATATATTCGGGCTACATTATCATTGTAACATCATGTCTCATATTATTCATTTATATCTTATTTTATCCAATTATGGATTTCTTTAATTTGACTTATTCTTGGGGATAGTCGTTTGTGAACTAGATTCGGACACGATACAGAGACATTGGTGAACCGTTTGCAAGTCGCAGTTGTGCAGACAGAACCATGGGCACGTAGTGCATAAGGCGCGTTTGTATTAGGAGATATGTAAAGAGACGCGTCTGTACGAGCCGGACATCAACGTCGTATAGGTCGTTCTGCACAATAGCAAGCAGTTGGGTTTGCTGAGTAGTTTTGCAAAAAGTTACATATATCATGTTGGCGAATATATCGTCGAGGGTCCGCAATGTAACTTATCGGCGACAACGGTGAAAATATCGGAAAATATCGGCAAATGTCGTAAAGCATCAAAAAAATACAAAAATAACCGTTTTTTCAATTTTTTTAACATCTAAAGCAACAACAACATCAAATAAACACATTGCTACATAAATATGAAAATACAATTAATATATATAATATAAGATGCTTAAGATGTCAAATGGTGGATCATGAGCATATATCAACATCTAGTTTGCTTCTTTGTTGCATGGTGATTGTTCAAGCTCGTTGATTTCACTTCCCTTTAAATAACCATTTCATTTCTAGCAAGCTTTTATATAAGCAACATGGCTAATCTTCATTTTTAGACTGAGATGGATCATTTCCCATCCATATCATACATGAAAACAAAGAGATCCAAATATATCATACACTGGAAACCCTAGGAAATTAAATTGCACTTCATATCTACACATATCATCTAGTCTAGAAGTTGTTTTGGCTACTTAGTTTGCAAGTTTTACTTGTTTTTCTATGCAATTTACACTCAGGAGGCACTTTAATCAGCAAGCCACCTCAAGTGTTGAGACATTTTGAATCCTTAACTAGCACCTTAAATCATACCAATAGCATATTTTAACATCTCCTTGATAAACAAACTTAAATCAAACACCAATTTAGTGTTGGTAGTTAAATATACGCAACTCCGTAAAATAAACTATGACACTATACCTCACTCAACCAAGGCATATTTAAAATCTGTTGCCATAAACCATTGGTCCTCTCATCACTTCAATCAACCTTATGGTAGCAACCTCTAATATTAGCCTAGATATCACAAGGTGTCATGGTACATATTAGGGTAGCTAACACTTTTACCTCTCCATCTCACCAAGTTACTCTGGTCATCATCCACATACGAGGCATTTACACATGTTATATTTGGAACCCCTTAGTCCACCCACAGAGTACCACACTTAGTCCTTTTAATTATCCTAGGCACTCTGTCAACTTTAAAAAGCGATCAAATGAAGTACTTGTTGTCACATTCATGTTAATTGGAGCTACCATGATGCAGATCCTGTACCAGAGCATAGAACTAGTCCTTCCATGAGCATGGGCAAAGCTATTCAGTATTGAACATCAGTAGTGTGCCTCATTTTCAGAGTTACTCAGAGCATCTCCTAGGCTCCCATGTCACAATTGTTCTACATGACCCCATGGAAATGAGTTGGCTAGGTCATGGCTCACTTGGAGAGCAGCAGAGATCAGTGTTGGTTTTCCCCTTGCCCATCCTTGTCAGAGATTATCTTTCGAATTCATGCAACAAAGCAGGTATATGCAAGAGCAGGTATACAGTTATGCACATGGATGTCATGCTTTGTCTCCTTTATTTATGTTAGTAGTTTGACTTGACATTAGGTGACTAGCTAGTGATCCTATGCTTCATTGGTTCTCGTCATAGGTTGACTGTTGGAGTAGTTATTGTTATCACAGATCCTGTAGTTGCCCCAATAGATAAATAATATACAGGATGGCAGAGGGGACAGGCAACCAAAGTTGTGACCTATGAAAACCCTAACCCCCAAAAGATGGATGGTTGTCACGTCGGTTAGGGATTCCTTCGCTTTATGCCACTAGAGAAGCCCAAGTAACAAAGGGGGAGACCCGAATCAATCCCAAAAGGAAAGACCCAAGACAAATCACCAGATCAAACCCCTATCGGAGCATTCGTAAGGTGAGTGTCTGAAACCCTAGATTTAAAGATGAGCCACAAATTAAGGATATCCGAGTGGGGTGGTTATTCGAGATTGGAAATGTCACTCAGGTGATTAAAACAGGTGGCTTGCAAAGATTGACATCAGATCTAGTATTTTAGTGTGCTGGTTCAAATGATCAAACTTGGACCCTAGGGAGATTTAAGCAGATAATTGAAAAATCCCCAGGACGAAGCTGATATTGACAAGTATGGCTTCCTGCACACTAGCTGGGATGAAATATTCGACAATGAAAAATACCCATATGAAACCGGACAGAAAAACAGTGTGAAAATGGCTGACTTGCTGAAGGGGGGTGTTTTCTCCCAGACGAAGACCAGTGCCTGCAGGGGGAAAAGGGAGTTAAAGCTTGTTGTTTTTAACAAAGAGAGGGTTTTGCAGTATGTCATACAATACCCAGATCGCCAAATTTGCAGATTCCCAGTGCAAATTGGTCCGGTGATTTTTCCTAATGCTAAATGAGGGTTTTTCAGTAAAAATTATTGATGGGCAATGCATGAAAATCAAAAGACGGAAAACATACCTGAGAGACATACCTGAATCATTATTGTTGACCTCCTGGATGATGAAGAATGCCTTTCTTGAGATCAAATACGATTTTCGGACAAGCTTTTGATGAAGTGTTGTTTCTGTGAGTGTCCCTAGCGCCCTTGTTTGCCTACCAGACCAAGGAAAATCAATCAGAATGGCAAGTAAACGAGAAATGCAAGCTAAAAGAAGTACAAGAAGAAGAAATCATAAAGAAGTTCAACTCCCTGATAACCAATTGCCAAGATCAAGCAACAGGGCAAGTCCCCCCACCAATGCGCCTCTCTCAGAATCGCCTCCTTCAACCTGCAAATTAAAAGGGTACAAGGAAAGATACAAAAACTATGCCAGATATATCTTACTGTAGAAGAAAAGCTCAGTTAAAAAGGGGGCACACTTTGCTCAAAGAGGGGGCACACTTTGCACAAGAACGCCCCTCTAAAGTAAAATGTCACAACATAACATAAGATATGACATGATACATAATAGGAGGGGGTCACTAGGGGCTTAATTCACCCTAGGGCCCTTTACAACTTCATAATATAAGATATAACAATGAAATACATCAATAGCCAATTAGAGGGGGCGCCCCTTGGGGGGCTTTCTTCACTGGCTGAGCCATAGATAAATAATTTGGACATATGTTGACTGAACACTGTCGGAATACCGTCCAGAATGCTGAGAAACATCATCTACCAAAATTCCATGCCATTTCCTTGACCTAGGAGGCCAAATCGATTTTCCCAGTGATTTTCTAGTTCATTTTTTGCTGGTACAATCTCTGGAAACTGATAAATTCATCATAACTCCGTCCAGGGTGCAAACTGGGGCAAACTGACTATTTTGGATGATCTGGAGACATAGAAGAATGGTATAAGTGACCACTCATACCCCCTGGAACACTACTCTGCTCTAGGAGAACCAATCATACTACCATCTGGAATAAAAATGATCATCTAGCCAATAATTAAGTGATAATAATCACTTTTCTGGAGAACCGGGGACAAACTTTCAAAACTAAGAATACAGTATTGGTCCTAGGCATGTCTGGAACAAATATAGACCATGTTGTATTTTTGCGTCACTGCCTTGGAAACTGTGATTGACTTGGTCAACTGGATTGAATAGGTCAAAGTACCCAAAATCAAGGTGAGATGCTGTACCAGTATGATCCTGCCACATTCACCGATAAGACATGCCCCAATGGTGTATATCAAAACCCAACTTGAGTCAGTTATTCATAATCATTGTGACCAACAATAATAATATCAAAATATACCTTTGCTTCTGAAAGACCTTAGAGTCCTCTAGAAATCTACTTGTTCATGCCATACTTACAAAGTGTAATCAATGTGCTATAGATGGGTGATGATGGAAGAATAAGGCTAAGGCAAAAGGGAAATGACTTTAACTGACTTTGACTCAGTGATCTATCCGACTGATAACCAATATACTCTACCAAGGTGACATATGTATGACAGATAGCAATAGGGGATGGAGGTGCCTCACAAATGGGTAAAGTACTTGGGTATGCTTCCCTCAGACTCTAGCAAGTTTTCCTTTCAACTTAATATAGGTCAACCT
Source organism: Pseudotsuga menziesii (assembly GCA_001517045.1). NCBI lineage: Eukaryota > Viridiplantae > Streptophyta > Pinopsida > Pinales > Pinaceae > Pseudotsuga > Pseudotsuga menziesii. Next base: position 891,488 of record LPNX011189805.1, on the reverse strand, counting down.
TCAAAGGCAAGTGCCCTAGAAGCCTTCTGGGCTCCAGTACTGACAAAGACCCATCTTTCTAGACTAGTCTCACCCTGTGGCCCTATGGGGACTATTGAGCCGAACACTGTACAAAGAGTGAGTGTTCATCTTTTGACCATTGACCTCTCAATATTTCTCACAATTTACATAAGATGGTAGCCAGCCTACAAGACCAGGCGCCCTGGAAAGCTTTCTAGGCTTCCAGTAAATAACTAAGGCCTAGACCCGCTACCAGCAAACAGTCCATAGCCCCGACAAGTTTGCCTCTCCCTAAAGCCCCTGTGGAGGGAAAATTGAGCCTTTCACTATACAAGGAATGAGTGCTCAACCTCTTGGCCACTGACTACCTTTTTCAATATTTTATACTTTTGCATCCTTTAGATATAGCTTTTATGCATTCCGATGCTTTAGTGTTTAGCACCATTGTTATGGTGGAGCACTTGTTTTGAGTACTTAAGGAGAACAACCCTGTGAACCCAGCCACACTGGCCAAGACACATACTTCATAGCCAGAGACACATAGCATAATGGAGTCTATCATACATAGATGTCAGAATGGGGAAAGGGTCTTCGATCTCACAAGTCTCCATCAGTCTTAGTCATGGGGTAAACACAAAAGTGGATGAACTAGATGGACAGGCACAGATGTTATGGAGCCAACCTAGCACTAAGGATTACATTTTGCTTGAGCATGGCATGGGAAAAAGTCTTCACATTGAATTCCTTGATCAATCATAACACAGGTTAGAGCACTATAAAACATATAAGCATAGGTCACCATAATCATCCTAACATGACAAGCACAGGTGTCTAAGATACATCACAGAGCAAAACTAAACCAAGGAAATATACCTGATCTCACCATGTATACCTGTCTCCAATTGATAAGGCCCTCTATAACTGTGTGTACCAAGTTCCAACTCATGATCTGTTGCTATGCTCTAATGAACTAGATCATCACCGCTCTAATGAACTAGATCATCACCAAAATCATCTCAATGGACACCTGAATCTCAGTCCTGGCAAGGAAAATATGTAGAACAAGGCTGTGAAGTAGAATGAAGCTATAGAGATCCATGCTGATACCCCATGTAAAAGTAGCCCGGAATAGAAAAAGAGGCAAGTCTGCATGCTGCATCATGAAAGCCTGGCTGAAAATGTATATGTGATAACATCTGGCTCCAGCTGGGACAAGTGCTCTAATGAAGAGAGTGCTTGAGAACCTCAGAGATCTCTGGTCCGCAGCACCATCAACAACAAGCAATCTAGCATATCCTAGCACATCTGGCAGTTTGCTTCCTCTCCAAGTATTTACCTATGACCTACACACATGGAAGCAAGAAAAACCGGAGCAGCATGTATGGAAAAAATATGTGCGTAAAAATAAACTGACAGAAAGTAAATGCTGGAAGTAAAATGCTGAAATGTAAATTCTAATCTACTCAATTTTATTTCAGAAGAAAAACAAAACGCATAGAAGACTCATGCATCAATCAGACAGAAGACGGACTTAAACTACTGCTCAAAAGAGCTTATTTCATCCTACCTACTCTAACTGATGACGAAAAATGATGTGCTAAGTCATGCCAGGGACATAGTCCCTTAAATGAACCTGATATACAGTAGTCTGGAAATTGCGACCAGCTTCGGTAGATAAGAAATACATGTTCCCTTCAAATCGTTCTACTGTTAATGGTCCCATCCAAAGGTCTCCTGATTGTGTTAAAATGTAATTAAAAGCACGATTCTCAACAATCACCTTATCACCATAGGAATACCTAGACCGGTTAATAGATGAGGAAATGACTAGAATATCACGGGTAGGTATAATGGAGGCATCAAAGTTGCCTCTGGTACAGGGTAAAGGCATCGTCCTACTTCTTTCAGGTATAGCATTTACACGCGGAGGACCTCCGTCTATAAGAAGTGCAATTCTTCCTACCAAAATTTCTCTTTTCTCTCTTCTCGGATGACTGGGTTGACTCTCAACCTCCTCTAGGTGTGTTGACACTACTTCCTTAACTGTTTCCCCTATAGTCCAAAAATCTCTAAACACTTCACCAATATTATCCTCGATGCGGGATACCGTTTCAGAATGATCCACTAGCTTACTAGATCCTTCTCCATGAGGCATAGGCATTTTTCCTTTTCTAGAGGCTTCGGATAGGTTTCTTTCAACTACCTCTTCCAAAGATGTTGAAGGTGGAATAGGAATGTGAGATGCATCAAATTGTTCATTTAGAGGGCTCTCAAGAGGGAGTAAAAACCTTGGAAAATGAGAAACTGACGGGTAGTGAAAATTACTTATGTTTGCTCCTTGTTCTGGAGGCTCACGTTGATTAATTGATTCAGATTGGTTACCAGAATTAGGAGCTGAATTTTTATTTTCAACCATGGGAGTGAGCAAATTATTTAGGGAAAATTCCTCCCCAAAAGCATCATTGATTAGAACATCCTCTTCCCAATTTCAATTAACCAAATTTATCATTTCATGTCTTATGTCATTTCTCAGATCTTGCCTAATCTCTTGAATGGAGCGATGACCTCCTCTCGTTGGACTATTAGGAGGGCTACTTGTTACCATGCTGGTCTCGCTATGAAAGGTTTGTCCAAGGGCTTCGATAGATAAAATATTATGGGGTTCAAGGGAATGATCTATGTTACTATCCATAATTTCCCCAATCAATTGTTGACGAATAAGCTCTTGTCTAAACCTGACATCATCATCATCCTCAAAATCAGAATTTCCTACTCCCATAAAGAAAACAGACGTATAATCATCTTCCTCTCTTGCCAAGTTTATTCTTTCAACACCCAGGGTATCCTTCCCATAAGTATTTTTCAATCCATCTTCGTAGGTCTCAAAATATCCATCAATAAAAGGCTCCCTACAAATTCTTATCAAATTCCCAGCAGCCCATTTCCTAGATAGCAACATGCCATACCCGGGAGGAAGGTCAATCACTACTACGTCCATCATAGTGTTTAAATCAGGGTAAGAAAACAAGTCAGCTTTTAAATTTTTTATTAGGCCATATGCTTGGACACTCCTGGAGTCAATTCCACAAACATTTCCATAAGGACGAGTTATTTCTAATCCCATTTCTTTCATGATGCTTAGAGGCATAACATTCATAGTAGCTCCAAAGTCTAACATACAATTATGGAGTAAGAGGTTGTTGATTTGTAATGTGAGATAGAACAAAGGATGTCCTCCACTCTTCCTTTCATATACAGCAGTGTGAATCTGGATAGGAGGGTCTACCTCTACCTCTCAACCTCTAATACTCTGAATGTGACAAGACTCATAAATGATATCAAGAGCATTAGTCACTGGGATGCTATCAAAGAAACGTTGAACTTGATCTTTGACAGATGGTAACTTTACTAATTCACCCAGGGACACATTTTGCATAACCTTATGCAATTCTTGTTCTATGTCTATCCCTAGATCATAGTCACAAAGATCTTGTTCTTCCCATTCCTCTTCTTCTACAGTTTTATGCTTATCCAGGAAAGGTGTTGCGTCTTGTTCTTTGTTTCTGCGTTGGTAAACTTGTGTGGTGGGCTGTGTTGTTGCACACACTAATTCTTCTTCTTCTTCCCAATCCTTGTCTTCTAGTAAGTTCTACCAAAATTTTCTTCTTCAATGAAATCTTCAACTAGGTTCATACCCTGATCCTCAGGTTCAAAACTCTCGAGATCCTCTTCAGGTTCCTCACATATGTTCACATTCTTGCCTTCAGCTGGCTCATTTCTTCTAGGGTTTTGTCTACTTTCATCCACGGGCCCTCTTTGGTTGTTCCAATAAGGTCTCGAGCCGTAGGTATTTCTGTTTCTTTCATGATCCCTAGTTCGTGCTATGTCCTTTGTGAACAATGTAAGGCTTTTCATCATTTCAAACATTACTTCTAATGTGGGTTTCTCCTCTATAACAGGTTCCTTGGCTCTTTTGGGCTTTGGATCATACGGGAAGATGAAGGAGCGTAAACATCTAAAAAAAAATCTTTCCCATAGAGGCTATGTTAGCTTCTTCTTTCTTTGCCGAGGTCTGAGCGAATCCTAAGGTCATTGGGGTTTTTCTCTTTAAGATTTAGACCGAACCATCCTTCAAAGGCGTTTAAGTAAAATATTAGGATAGCCTGAGCGGTGGGTTTTAGATCTTGAGGAACGTTTGAGACAAGCTTATCAAATCTTATATTGAACTCGTGAATTGTCTCATTTTCTTTCTTTTTAACCTCAAATAACTGATTTAAAAGGAACCTATTTCCTGGCTTAGCTGACCAATCTTTTATAAGTTTTCTGGTAAAGGTATCGTACCCATCTACAAATCCTGAAGGCAATCTATCAAACCAACTTCTGGCATCTCCTTCTAAGGATGCTTTAAGGACAACCATATAAACATCTTCAGCTTCAACCCCATAGGCATCTATGTAGTTCCATACTGATTCAATGTGTTCTTCAATGGGAATTGCTGATGAAGCATTGAATCTTGGAAGCTTATCAAAGTACTTCTCAGGAAAATAAGAAGGAGCACCATGGATCATTGAAAAATCGAAAAGAGACGGCCTAGCTCGACTTCCAAATTGCCTAGGTCCTGCAGGAGGATTGTTGTGAGCCATTGGAGAACTTACTCTAGGAGGACTACTCAAAGGAGTGGAAGGGTTCGAACTATTTGTTAGAGAATTGGGTTGAATAGGAACAAGACTTGATTGAAATGCTTCTGGAGAGTTATTTAAGATTTGCCAAGGTGAATTGATCACCCTCCAATAAAAGCTTGATGATTGATCTTTAATATTTTTATTATGATTTCGAACGTACGTTAATGAATTTTCAGGAATGTTTAGACTTCGAAGGTTATACTCGTGGGTAGGTCCCTCAAGGGAGTCGCGTTGTGGAGTCGCAGGTGAACGAATTGTCGTGTTCACCAAAATAAAGCGTCATAAGAGAGATAGAAACAATGAAGCGATCGTGTTAAGTTAAGTAATTGAAATGCGATCACTAGATTTAAGGCGAGATGTGATATGAATGATTGAAAGGGTAAATACATTCAAAGACATCGGAGGTACGTAAAAAGAACCAAGGTAAGCCTCTACCTCCCCAGCAACAGCGCCAAAAATGTTATCACAGATCTTGTAGTTGCCCCAATAGATAAATCCTATACAGGATGGCAGAGGGGACAGGAAACCAAAGCTGTCACCTACGAAAACCCTAACCCCCAAAAGATAGATGGTTGTCATGCCGGTTAGGGATTCCTTCGCTTTATGCCACTAGAGAAGCCCAAGTGACAAAGGGGGAAACCCAGATCAATCCCAAAAGGAAATATCCAAGACAAATCACCAGATCAAACCCCTGTCGAAGAATTCGTAAGGTGACTGTCTGAAACCCTAGATTTAAGGATGAGCCACAAATTAAGGATACCCGAGTTGGGTGGTTATTCGAGATTGGAAATGTCACTCGGGTGATTAAAACAGGTGGTGTGCAAAGATTGAGATCAGATCTAGGATTTTAGTGTGCTGGTTCAAATGATCAAACTTGGACCCTGGGGGGATTTAAGCAGATAATTGAGGATTCCCCAAGACGAAGCTGATATTGACAATTATGGATTCCTGCACGCTAGCTGGGATGAAAGATTCAATAATGAAAAATACCCAGATGAAACCGAACAAAAAAATAGTGGGAAAATGGCTGACTTGCTGAAGGGGAGCGTTTTCTCCCAAACAAAAACCAATGCCTAGAGGGGGGTCGAGGAGTCCAAGCTTGACGTTTTTGAAGGAGAGGGGGTTTTTCAGTATGCCACACAAAACTCAGATCACCAAACTTGCAGATTCCCAGTGCAAATTGGTCTAGTGATTTTTCCTAATGCTAAATGAGGGTTTTTCAATAAAAAATATTGATGGGCAATGCATGAAAATTAAAAGATGTTACCTGAGAAACATACCTGAATCATTGTTGATGACCTCCTAGATGATGATGAATGCCTTTCTTGAGATCAAATAAGATTTCCGAACAAGCTTTTAATGAAGTGTTGCTTCTGCCAGTGTCCCTAGCGCCCCTGTTTGCCTGCCAAACCAAGGAAAATCAATCAGAATGGCAAATAAACGAGAAATGCAAGCTAAAAGAAGTACAAGAAGAAGAAATCATAAAGAAGTTCAACTCCCTGATAACCAATTGTCGAGATCAAGCAACAGGGCAAGTCCCCCCACCAATGCGCCTCTCTCAGAATCGCCTCCTTCAACCTGCAAATTAAACGAGTTAAAGGAAAGATACAAAAACTATGTCGTATATATCTTAGTGCAGAAGAAAAGCAGTTCCAGTCATCAACTCATTCATTCATCAAGCAAGAAGACAAGAGTGTAGTCCCAGACAAAATCTCTTTATTCCAATTCGAGTGCCAAAGTTCATCCATTACAATGGGGGGGTCGCCTCTCTTAAATAGTTTGAGAGAGACATAAACCCTAACTCACTTTATCATCCAACGGTTGAGATTATAACATCATCAACAGTGGAGATCAAANAAAGAGGGGGCGCACTTTGCTCAAGGACGCCCCTCTAAAGTGAAATGTCACAACATAACATAAGATATGGCATGATACATCATAGGAGGGGGTCACTAGGGTAATAATTCACCCTAGGCCTCTTTACAACTTCATAATATAAGATATAACAATGAAATACATCAATAGCCAATTAGAGGGGGCACCCCTTGGGGGGCTTTCCTCACTGGCTGAGCCATAGATAAATAATTTGGACATCTGCTGACTAAAATTTGTTGGAGGACCGTGCGGGATGTTGAGAAACATCATCTGCCAAAATTCCATGCCATTTCCTTGACCCAGGAGGCCAAATCGATTTTTTCAGTGATTTTCTAGTTCATTTTTTGCTGGTACAATCTCTGGAAACTGATAAATCCATCATAACTCTGTCCAAGGTGCAAACTGGGGCAAACTAACAGTTTCGGATGATCTGGAGACATTGAAGAATGGTATAAGTGACCACTCATACCCCCTGGAACACTGCTCTGCTCCAGGAGAACCAATCATACTGCCATATGGAATAAAATGATCATCTGGCCAATAATTAAGCTTTTCTGAAGAACCAGGGCCAAACTTTCAAAACTGAGAATAAAGTATTGGTCCTGGGCATGTCTGGAACAAATATAGACCATGTTGTATTTTTGAGTCATTGCCTTGAGAACCGTGATTGACTTGGTCAACTGGGTTGACCAAGTCAAAGTACCCAAAATCAAGGTGAGATACTGTACCAGTATGATCTTGCCACATTCCTAGGTAAGACATGCTCCAATGGTGTATATCAAAACCCAACTTGAGTCAGTTATTCATAATCATGGTAACCAACAATAATAATAATAAAATATACCTTTGCTTCTAAAAGATCTTAGAGTCCTCTGGAAATCTGGTTGTTCATGCCATACTTATAAAGTGTAATCAATGTGCTATAGATGGGTGATGATGGAAGAACAAGGCTAAGGCAAAAGGGAAATGACTTTGACTGACTTTGACTCAGTGATCTATCCAACTGATAACCAATATACTCTACCAAGGTGACATATGTATTACAAATAGCAATAGGGGATGGAGGTGCCTCACAGATGGTTAAAGTAGTTGGGTATGCTTCCCTCAGACTCTAGCAAGTTTTCCTTTGCAACTTTATTGCAATATAGGTCAGCCTTCAAAGGCGGGTGCCCTGGAAGCCTTTTGGGCTCCAGTACTGACAAAGACCCAGACTTTCTAGACTAGTCTCACCCTGTGGCCCTATGGGGACCATTAAGCCGAACACTATACAAAGAGTGAGTATTCATCCTTTGACCATTGACCTCTCAATATTTCTCACAATTTACATAAGATGGTAGCCAACCTACAAGAGCAGGTGCCCTAGAAAGCCTTCCGAACTTCCAGTAAATGACTAAGGCCTAGACCCGCTGCGAGCAAGCAGTCCATAGCCCCGACGAGTTTGCCTCTCCATGGAGCCCCTGTGGAGGGCAAATTGAGCCTTACACTAAACAAGGAACGAGTGCTCAACCTCTTGGCCACTGACTACCTTTTTCAATATTTTATAATTTTGCATCCTTTAGATATAGCTTTTATGCGTTCCGATGCTTTAGTGTTTAGCAACATTGTTATGGTGGAGCACTTGTTTTGAGGACTTAAGGAGAACAACCATATGAACCCAGCCACACTAGACAAGACACATACTTCATAGCCAGAGACACATAGCAACATGGAGTCTATCATACATAGGGGTCAGAATGGGGAAAGGGTCTTCAATCTCACAAGTCTCCATCAATCTTAGTCATGGGGAAAAGAAAAAAGTGGATGAACTGGATGGACGGGCACAGATGTTATGGAACCAACTTAGCACTAAGGATTATATTTTGTTTGAGCATGGCATGGGCAACAGTCTTCACATTGAATTCCTTGATCAATCATAACACATGTTAGAGCACTATAAAACATATAAGCAAAGGTCACCATAATCATCCTAACATGACAAGCACAGGTGTCTGAGATACATCACAGAGAAAAACTAAACCAAGGAAATATACCTGATCTCACCATGTATACCTGTCTCCAACTAATAAGCCCCTCTATAATTGTGTGTACCAACTCCTGATCTGCTGCTATGTTCTAATGAACTAGATCATCACCAAAATCATCTCAATGGACTACTGAATCTTAGTCCAGTCAAGGAAAAAAAGAAGAACAAGGCTCTGAAGTAGAATGAAGTTATAGAGATCCATGCTTATACCCCATGTAAAAGTAGCCCGTAGCAGAAAAAGAGACAAGTCTGCATGCTGAATAATGGAAGCCTGGCTGAAAATGTATATGTGATAACAGTTATGTTGCCTTGATTGCAAGGCTCTTTCGTATGCACACTGGTTCCTTCCTTATCCTTGGTACAAACTTGGTCGCCTTTATCTCATATGCTAGCCTTGGCATCACTTATCACTATCTCCACCCATCCAACCCATCCATATTGGATCCTTACCCTAACTTGGACGGAGATGTGTGATCTAGACGACTTCCCCCCTTGACCCCCATGTATGTTGGACACCATGTTATTTATGTCTCGGCTATGGAGTGTGTAGGAGTATAGCTTCAACCATGGATCTACTTCTTGTCAGTTACCCCTGATGTTGTAGTGGTCGGTAGAATTGTGCTTTCAACCGGGTGTCATCCCATTAGTCCTCAAAGGAAGTACTACTGCAATCATTAAATTATATGTGTATCATGTATCAAAAGAAAAGTAAATTTCAAGACAAAAAGGCTAAAGAAAGTTAAATCAAGCCAAAAGGCTAAAGAAAAGGGCCAATAAAAGCAGATGAAAAACAAATACTAAATCTAAACGACTACTGGCCAAATAAAAAAAATGTAACGATTATTCCTCATGGAGCCTAAGGGTTGGGACATGAGATAAGGGACAACTAATTCTAAGTGTCCCCTAGAACCTCACCGCATTGCAATCACTTGTGTACTCATCACATGGGTTATAGAAAAGATCCTCGCAAAGCTTGAGAAAAGCTTGGATGTGAGCTACAGATTGTTAGAATTTTCATGGTTATACAAGATCTTAAAACATTTAGCATCATAATATCATAACCATATGCAATAGGATCACTGAAAGAAAGAAAAGCACAACAATACAAAAGAACACAAAGATTTATCCTAGGAAACCCCCTTGGGGGAGAAAACCCAGCAAAACTTCCTCAATATATAATTCGACCAAGTATCATGAACAACCCCAAAAAAAATACCAGCAACTTCATCTCTCCAGTAAATTGCTACACTCTCTCTCTTGCGCACTTGCCTGAGTGTTGAGTGTGTACAAATGAGGGAGCCGCCTCACCTATTTATACTCATCAAGTGAATGACTTAATTACCTAGCTAGGTCGGCCTAGTTCTCTAATTAGGGTCAACCTACCTAGGAAGACTCAAAATAACATTTATAAAATACTTTTATGGGTACTATTGCCCCGACTTACAACGAAGGTTTTACCTCATGACTTTTACATGACCAATTACATCAAGGACATCTCCCGAAGGAAGAATAATAGAAGTACGATAAAATATCTTCCGAAGTTACATTTCTTTAACACAAATTACTTGTTAGAGTCTAGTGGTGGTTGTCTAAGCACTATATCCCTTTTGTGACACTGCCATCTCCTATTGTCCTCCAGCATGCTTATGTCACTATGGCCCCTGTATCCCCTACTTGTCCAAAGGATCTCAATATCAAAGTTTACAAGTTCTCCCCTTTGCTTTAATCCTATTTGATCACCTCACCCATGGCTATCAAGATGACCAAGTTTGTAAGTGTGCATACATTGGAGGCTTCTTGAAAGGGTAAACGAGTCTGCTCTAACTTAGGCCTAGTTTCTTTTGTATTTCATGATGGATCACTATAGCATGTTGTTTATTGTTTTAGTTAGCCTATTAACATAAATAAGGGAGCATCATGGCATCCTCTTGTGCTTACAAGTCTTCATAGCGTCAGTGTTTCCATTATTTAACCAGTTTGACTTGGTCAAACTATTTTGACCAAGCCAAAAAATAGGGTCCCAAAGAACTTTGGATCTGAATATGCAAATTTTGGTTTTTAGCATCCACATGGATCCCATACATTATTCCATGCTTCAATTCGTCGTGATATGTCTTGGTTGGTAAGATTTTTATTTATTATCAATTGTCAGGACCATAATTTAATTAGTTGGACATGGATTGGGCTACACAGTGCATATTTCATGGATTTTGGTAGTTCTCGTGGTTACCATTAGTGAATTTGGGGACTATGATCTCATTAGCATAGTTGGTTTGGCAATATGGGCAAGGTAAATGGCCATTTTTAGCAGATTACAGCTTCAGCCATATATATCAGCAAATAATTAAAATAATAAAGTGACCATTGACTTTGCAAATATTATAAAAATGGCTAATGTGGGCAGCTTGTAACTTGGATTAATTTTATGATGTTACACTATGCTTTTGAGCTTATACCACGTGATTATTTGGAGAAGTTAGGGTCCACAACATGTTATCTCTTTTAGAGGGGGCGCACTTGCTCCATGGGGGGGCGCATTAGTGGGAAGCATGCTATTGTATCTCTTGACACACTTGATATCATTGTAAAGGGAAGCGCCTTAGGGAGACTTTAGCCCCTATGCAACCCCCTCTCCATAACTCATGATTATTATTTGTATCATGTACTCTCTTGTACCATGTACTCTCTAGAGAGAGCACACTTCATGATAGCGACCCTTCCTTCATGATGTACTTGTTCAGTACTCTATCTACCATTGATCTTGATTATTATGTTTTGATCCCAGTTGTCCATCCTTATGAGGCTAGGGATTTTGTCATGAGAGATCTATTTACATGATCTCTTGCCCATTGTAATGGACCTTTGGCTCTTGAGAAATTGAATACAAAGATATTGTTCTTCCACTCTTGTCTTCTGAGCTTTGATGTGTTGAGATTGTGAAATCTACCAAGCTTCAACAGAATCCATAGGCTATCTTTTCATTTCAAACAAATCTTGAGCAAAAATATTTGTTGCAGGAGGGCGCATTGGTCAAGCGAATTGGAGAGGGAAACCTCCTTTGGCAAAGCGTTGCTTAAGAGGGAGTTGATGCTAGTAGTTTTGGATTTACATTTTGTCATCGTGATTTAGCAGCAATTTTTTTGTCTTATTACAATCATTTGATTTCCATTTCATTCGGATTTTGTTTTGCACATTTGCTAACATTTTTCTGGTTGTTTTGGCAGGGCGAATTGGGAAACTTGACTTGGCTTGTTTGGGAAGGAAAATAGTTCATTTGAGTGGTTTATTAGCAAGGGGATATTAACCTCATCAATCCATCAAATTTCCAAGTAAGTCTATGACCTCTTCTTGTTTTGATTTTTCATTCCATAGTCAAATGCTGAAACACACATAAGTAAAACCCTTAAAATTTATAGCTCTAAAATTTAACTATCAAATCTTTAAATGCTTCAAAACCCAAGTTAGAAATGCTATAAAAAACCTAGGTACCATGTTTGATTTCATTCCGACTCCATTTACCCTTGTTGAGCATTGGTTTACCTAGAGGGAAATCGCCCTCCTTGGGCATTTCCACTGTTTGTTGGTCTGACAACTTGGGTGTGCTTGTTTTGAGTCTTTATTTGTTTATCTTACATCAAAACACTCACATTTTGTGCTAGACATTAATCCTTATACCATTTTGCGACTATTTTACATGCATGCTCTAACATACACATAGTACAATTTGGTTAATTTCTTCTGGCACATTATAACCCTAAATCTGATCATTGAACTTTTCTATTGGGATAGCATTAGTATTGGTTGAGCATTTTGTAACTTCCATAAGCCTTCTTAGTTGTGCACGTAAATTATTCTCATCCTTTTAGCTATTACTTGATCTAGGGTTGGCATTCAAGACCACCTTATTTTTCATCTATCATATCTCTGTTTGATTGTGTGTCTTGACTTGCATTAGTTAGCCATCACTGGTTAGCTAGGGTCTCCCCCTTGGCTTAGCTCTGGCTTTGCCTAAAGCAATGAAGTAAACATCGGCATCAGCAAAAAATCGGCGAGGGTCCCGAAAACAATTTTTCGGCAACATCGGCAAAAAAAATGGCAAAAATCGGCAAACCGCGGCAAACATTAAAAAATACAAAATATATTCATTTTTTTCAAAATTTTAAACATATAAAGCAACAACAACATCAGATAAACACATTGGAACATAAATATGGAGAAAGCACTAATATATATCATGTAGTCATGCAAAATATTAAATGATACATGAAAGTCGATAGCGGTACTAAATTTTGAAACCTCATAATTGTCCAATCAAGGACTCAAAAGTGGATAACCAATACAAAATGACATCACATATATAAAAGTATCTGAGGAAAACTAGCAGCTAGCTATCTAATATCAATGCCCTCTCCCCCTTTTACGGGAAAAAGTCATGGGTCGTTTGTCAGGCCTGCCCCTGGCACTAGTAGAAGGTCCTGGCCCTACACCCTGATCCAATGTAATATCCCAAATCCTAATATTTTCTATTTCTATGCAAATTTACTAAAACAGTCGAGCATGCAAACTGCCATGCAAAATTTCCCTATTTTATAGCTGAAATTAGGGTTATGGTTTGCAGGATAGAATGAACACTTACCACTGATAAGCCAGCTGAATATGATCCAGAGAGAATATGCATGCATTATGAGCTGAGCTGATGAAGAAATGACCTTGTTTTCTGCTGCAATACCCCGGATGGCTGAATCAAACAAGTGTGACGTTTTTGCTAAAGGGATGGTCAGTTTCAGCTGGAAATAAGTCGGAAGGAAGGTGTGCCCGTGCCGGAGAGGATGGTCGAAGCATGCAAGAGTTTTGACCTCTCTAGATGCCCTAGCGAATTGCTCTACCAATCTGCTGCTCATGCCCCCACAACCCTGTAAACTGCTGCTAGCTGCCCCGGATAGACAATCTGATAGCTGATAATCACCCAATGCAGTAGAGTGATCCTATTAGTGAGGATGCAGGCTACATGCGAAAGAAATATGGTGATCCAAAGTCCTGGTGAATGACTTGGGTTTTCCCAGCTAAATGCCCCCAGCTGTACGGATGAATCTGCAATAACCTTCGGACTTATACTGGAATACTGGATAATGATGAATGCAATAGATATGGTGACAAACCTGGATGGTTTATCCTGAAGGAGACTAGGGCAGATGTCTCACTGCCAAAACCTCGTTAGCTGAAGACATCGTCTCCAACCCCAACTGATGTGGCCACATGCTGTGCTGCTTCTCAAGAGCTCCAAAATAATAATAATCCAAAAGTAAAGTCTCCATTCACTTTATCTTTCTTTTATAACTTTCAACTGCGAAAACCCTAACTTTTGACCTAATTAGGTCCTTCTAATTTGCAGTTGACTTGCATGCATGCGTATGGAGACTTAATTGGGTGCATGCATCATTAAATAATGCTTAGATGTCATCCATGTCACTTTTAGGGTTTGCATGCATCTCACTTTTAGGGTTTGCATGCATCTCACTTTTAGGGTTTGCATGCATGTCACTTTTGGGAACATTACAGTCCTCCCTCGCCAAAGATTGCTTGTCCTCAAGCAATCGACAACTGTCAAATAAAAAATGCCTCCAGACATCAATACCAAGATCCCATATAAACCACTGAATCACCTCATGCCTCCTTGCCACCCAATCATGAATTGACCCCTTGATACCGAGATCCCAAACAACCCTTTGAATGATACCAAAATCCATCTGAATGCCCTTAATGAGCCAAGCAATCATAAGTTGCACAAACTCCTCAGAACACTGCTCCTTCAGGCCTCCAAACCTAAGCATCCCTCGAAAAAACTCCTAGAAGAGGAGGTTGGCCCTCTCCTCCATAGCAACTCCACTGATGTCAACTGAGCCTGTAAACCTCGGTGTTTCCATCTCCATCATATACCTGTCTACCCAATCTCTGTATGGATACACTTCCTTGTTGGCTGGTCCACAAGGGATGTGCTCAACTACCTGCTCCATGGTTAAACCACTAACCCACAAAGGCAACTCGTGATCCCATACCTGATCCAAATCCTTTGTGTCAGATCTCTCCTCAGTCACCTGCACTTTTGAGTGCTCATGTAGAATCATTGTTGAAGGCTCTCCCCTCAAACCATGAGTGCCACTCATGCCCTCATGGGTCACAATTGTCCTGCATCCTGTGTAGGTTGCAATATCCTCTTGGGCACTCACTCGACTGGTGTCATCTAAACCAAGATCCCACACATCTATACTATACCCATTTCGGAAAATAAGGGATGCGTCCCTGTCAGTATCGGCTAGTCCCTGGAATATGTCTCCCATCAACACATTTGCATCTACAACCTGAACCATTAATGGTCCCTCCACAAGATGTGGCTCATAACCTCCATACTGCTCGGCATGTATAGAATCAATCCTCTCTGTGTCATGCCTCTCCACTCATTCCTGTGAATCTAACTAAGGTTCCTCTTCTGCCTTCTCTTCTACCGTGTGCTCATCCAGAAGACTCAAGGGTGCAATCTCTGATTCCTTATGGTCCAAACTGTCATATGACAAGAGAGAGCGTCTGAACATGATCCCATCTTCCTTCACTCCCCCAACTATCCCTTTAAGGAGATCCTCATCCAAATCCTTGGGCTGGCTCCCGAACTTGATGGTGTAATAATCTTGAAAGGATAATGCTGCACATACCTCATCACCCAAGGCTAGATACTCTTGATAACGAGGCAAGTGTTGAAGTACTGCTAACCTCTGCATATTTCCAGCAAAGGTCCTTCTCATTGTCTTCATGTTCTCACAAGCTAGCAAAGAAAACCCTTTGTTCTGACATGCACTTCACCAACATTACTGACATGCTTTAGCATGTACAAGTATGCATCAACATGCACTTTTATTCAATTGCTATGTGCCCACAGCTGGCAAGGATCATGCTCTGATACCACTGTAATATCCCAAATACTGATATTTTCTAATTCTATGCAAATTTACTGAAACAGCCGGGCATGCAAACTGCCATGCAAAAATTCCCTATTTTATAGCTAAAATTAGGGTTAGGGTTTGTGGGATAGAATGTAACACTTACCACTGATAAGCTGGCTAGAATGCTCCTGAGAGAATATGAATGCATCAAGAGCTAACCCTAGCAGCACGAACCCAAAATCAGCTAAGGGTGACGTTTTCAGTGAAGGAGGTGTCCGATGACACTAAGAATTTGCAGGATTGATAGTCTTCCCATGCCGGAGAGAATGCCTAATAACACATGTGAAAGTTTCGAGGTCTCTAGGCAGGCTAGCGAATTGATATGGAGGTTTCGCTACTCACACCCCCCCTGATCCCGAAATTGCTGATAACTGCTCAGGATGAGCAAGACCGGATCTGATAATCACCAGGTACTGGAGTATGATACCGATGATGAGAATGGTGCCTAGGTTTCGAAGGTAAACTGAGATCTAAAGACCCAGCTAATGATTTGGGCTTTCCAGCTGAAAAACCCCTTACGGCTGCACCCCTACAAACAATCTCTGATGGATACTGGATAATTGTGAATAAATTGAAGAGCGAATGGTGAACCTGAATGGCTTACCCTGGATGAGACTAGGGCAGATATCTCACTACCAAAACCCCGTTAGTTGAAGACGCTGTCTCCAACCCCAACTATTGTGGCCTCATGCTGTGCTGCTTCTCAAGAGCTCCAAAATAATAATAATCCAATAGTTAGGTCTCGATTCACTTTATCTTTCTTTTATAACTTTCAACTGCGAAAACCCTAACTTTTGACCTAATTAGGTCACTTTAACTTCTAATTTGCAGTTGACTTGCATGCATGCGCATGGAGACTTAATTGGGTGCATGCATCATTAAATAATGCTTAGATGTCATGCATGTCACTTTTAGGGTTTGCATGCATATCACTTTTAGGGTTTGCATGCATGTCACTTTTGGGAACATTACATCCAATATCTAATAGTGAGTGATGGATGGAGGGCTAAATGCATCAATGGGTGTATAAGGCAGTGGCGATGTTAGCACATCACCCTCCATGGTATCTCCGTACCACTCCTCCTGTTTCTCCCCCTCCTCTGGCTCTAACCATAAAGGTGACTCCTCCATGACAGGGGTTTCAATCTCCACCCTCCACTTAGACAATATATCACTATTGTCCAAGGAAATCTAGGCAGAGAAAAATGCAAACAATCCATTGAAAAGATCTAAGTCACCTGGTTCAAATTCGTGTTCAAGTTCGACGACTTTGAAATTCGGCAAAAAACCGATAGTAAAAATTTTAGTGATAAAATTCGGCATTAAATTCAAGACTCTATATATATATAATTAATTAATCCAAACTCGAAAAGAGTTATTTTAATACCAAAGACCTCTTTTTATACCTCTTTTAATATATATTTTTTAACATGAAATTTAAACGATAAATTATAAATTTCATATAGTGAGGTTCAATAAAGAGTTATTAAAGTATAAAATTAAAGAAAAAATACATCCAATCAGATAAACATAACCTTACCTGCCCAAGGAATGCCCCTAAGCCATTAATCCGCGACGAGCGAGAACGGATCCCAACCTTTAGTGCTTGCATCGATGGATAGGAATCACAGTTAGATGGGAAGGAAGTTTCGAGCAACGAGTTCGACAGCATCACCGTCAACGGCAAGCCCTGTTGTAGACGTCGTCGAGTGAAGAACAAGCTCCATGACATCACCGTCGAGCCCTGCCACAAACGTCGTTGGGTGAAGCAATCTCACGTGTGGGTGAATTAGCGATGGTAGGGAGGCTGCGGGCTTGGTTTCCTTTAAATTCGTCCAACTTAAACGATTAAATTCGTTGTTCGATAAAATGCGGCGAATTTCAATTTTCAAGGCTAAAATCCATCGAATGCGGTGACTTAGGAAAAGATAGAAT
This sequence comes from Pseudotsuga menziesii, assembly GCA_001517045.1. NCBI lineage: Eukaryota > Viridiplantae > Streptophyta > Pinopsida > Pinales > Pinaceae > Pseudotsuga > Pseudotsuga menziesii. The sequence goes on along the minus strand of LPNX011189805.1, from coordinate 873,978 downwards.
AAACAATGGGATACAATGTACGTACTTGTGAGAGGAAGAATGACTTGGTTGGAATCTTGAACCCTTGCTCCACAAAAATCCTTGATGGTGATGTAAAATGGTGTTTGGCTGCCTACACAATGGTTGTTGGTCTCCTCTTACCCTTCTCCCTCCTCCAACAAGAAAATGAAAGTAAAGTGAAAAAAAAACCTTTACCTCTTTATACCACAGATCCCATAGATTGGGCGCTTTTTTCCATCGTGGAGGAAAAAATCGGGAAAAAACATGCTTTTTGGAAAAAATCATGATTTATTCAAATTTTAAAAAATTGTGATTTTTCCTCGCCAAAAAATCGTGATTTTTCGCGATTTTTCGCCGATGTTTACTACACTAGCCTAAAGCGAAGAGAGCCTCCTTCGATGTGACAATTGCATAGCTTGCAAGGGTTGAGGCACTCTGAGGTCATTGAGTTTAGTTGTCTGCCCTCTGCCCATCCTAAATAGGATCCTTCACATAAGCAACTACAACTTTGGTGATAACAGTACTATGGGAAAATTGGTAGCTTCTAGCAAGTACTCGAAGAAACTTGGTTGGGGAAACCTCCCATGGTTATTCTAGGTCTACTCACGTGGACCTAGGAAACCTAAAGAGAGAGGACCTTGCCCGCATGACACTTAGGGGTAGTGTCGTGAGGTTCTACCAGGTTAGTAGTGGATTCTTCCGTGCAATCCAAGGGCTGCTAGTTTGTGCAACAAAAGTTGAGTTGCCTATTATTAATGCTTAATTTGGTCTCTTTGATGTTTGATGGGGGGGAGGTCATTGTGTCATTATTTCAATTGGGCCAATTCATGTTCATGCACCTAAGAAGTTGGTCTATCCTATTGACATGGTCAACTCCCTTTGAGGATATGCATAGTTAACCACCTTATTTAATTATTGTTTGACCTATCATGAGAGTTGGTTAGAAGCTGGCATTACTCTATTTGTTTCCCTTGGAGGAAAAAGTGGATCTCAACCATTTTATGCTATTATTGGATAAGTTGTTGAGCAAATAGTGGGTGTAGGAAAACAAATAATACTTCTTTATTGTGGAGGAGATAGAGCTAAAACCTATAGAAGGGTTTTCTCTCTCCATTTGAGGAATGGGTTTTCTCTAATATTTATTTAAGCTATTAGAGAATTAATAAAGGATTTGGTGGGTGAGAAATGTTTCATATCTTTATGTTATTTTTCTTTCTTGCTTTAGTTTCCTGGACAAATGCATGTAAGATGCAAAAGTAGGTTTACTCTTTCCTCTTTTCATTATGTTATCCATTGAATGAAAGCTTTAATTGATTCATCTTTTCTCATGACTTGGTTAAATGCACATTAACTTCATTCTGGATGATCATAATACATACATACATGGGTTTTTGTCTGCTTTAGTAAACCCTTAGGTAAATTTCTGCAATTTGGGATAAGAAGGAGTTGTACCATGGAAGCTTTTACATTTCAACTTCATTGGCAACTCTAGCTCATTAGGTTGGTCTCCCATGAACCTTTGTTTTGACTCCATTGCCCAATGGAAAGACACTAGTCCATTGTCCTTCCATCCACTTCAATTCTTGTACCTATATATATGGTGAGCCTAAGGATAGGATAAACCGGCACAACTTGAACTGCAAATTATGTGGGTGTCATATAACAGGAGGGATTAGCAGAGGTTGAAATACCATTTAGCTAAACTCCCTAGGCATGATGTTGGGCTTTGTACTACAATGGCCTTAGAGATCATGAGACCTGCCCATGATGCAATTCATGAAAAGAATAGAAATAAGGATAAGATCGCCACAACAAAGCTGAGCTTGCATTGGCCTTACAAGAAGTTCAGGGGCATCACTATCTACCAATGCCGTTGAAGGTAGTGGAACTGGGAGGGGCCCCACGGATTCACCTACCGTGAGGGCCTCAACATTTTTTGTTCCATGACCAAGAGTTCGAGCACAACCTTCTATCAAATCAATCATAAAGAAAACAGAGAAGGCAGAAGTAGATAGGGTAATGGGGAGGTGTCTTTTCTGGAGTGACATACCTCTCATCATTGTCTAAAACAATCCATTTTGGTAGTCCATGTGTGATTCCATTGTAGTAGTTGACCCAGGGTATAAAAGTGCCACCTTTGAGGAGTTGCAGGGGCCAATCCTTCAACCAAAAAAGGACATGAGTGCTAAGTTGGGGGAGTTCAAGCAATCATGGGAGACTAGTGGATGTACAGTTATGTATGATGGCTAGACGGATGGGAAGGATAGGACCCTTATTAATTTCTTGGTACATTTTCCTAAAGGTACCATGTTCATTAAATCGATTGATGCATCGAGACATGTAAAAGATGCAACACTCTTATGCGAGTTGTTGGATGGGTTCATCCAAGATATCGGGGTGCACAATGTTATGCAAATTATTACAGATAATACAACTAATTATGTGGTTGTTGGTAGGATGCTTATGGAGAGGCACCCCACATTGTTTTGGACTCCATGTGCTACTCATTGTATTGATTTAATGCTGGAGGATATGGGGAAAATTCACTTCATCAAGGAGGTGATTGATCAAGCTGGGAGCATCCCCAAGTTCATATACAACCATGCTTTTGTTCTTAGCCTCATGAGAAGGCACACCAAAAACAGAAGGTTGTGGCATCCTGTAATCACGCGTTTTTCCACCACCTTCATTACTCTTCAGTCTTTGCTTCAATGTCAGTTTGAGTTGAAGCAAATGTTAGTTTGTGATAAGTGGCGTGATTGTGCTTATAACAAGAAAGAGGATGGGAGAACCATTGCTAAGTTGGAGCACACTGGCTACTTTTGGGAAGGAGTAGAAGAAGTGTGCTCAGTGAGTGAACCATTGGTAAAGGTTCTAAGACTAGTTGATGGCAATAAGCTCGCAATGGGCTATTTGTATGGGGCCATGGATAGAGCCAAAGAAACCCTCCAGAATTATTATGTGGGCAAGGGTACCCATGGGCACAACAAGCAAATGTTGTTATGGGATTTGATTGATAGTCGATGGATTGGGATACTTCATCGACCCATTCATGCTATAGCACTCTTCCTCAACCCCACATTTTCTTACAAATGCAATTTTGATTTTGATGGTGAGGTGTTGGAAGGGCTCCTCACTTGTCTTCAAAGGATGGTACCCGATTATGAGACTCACAATGCAATTAATCATGAGATGGAAGTGTATCGAGATGGTTCTGGAGAATTTGGCTTTGCTGATGCTATTCATGACAAGACCACTTTCATGCCAAGTAAGTTATTAGAGTGTTTTAATTTTTATTTGAAAGTTTAATTAAGCGTTCTTTATTTCCTATTTCAATTTTCCAATCTAATGAAATGTAATTTAGTTCTCTTTCTTTCTTATTTGTTGTAGTTGTTTGGTGGCAAACCTATGTTGTAAGGACACCAAGTTTGCGGAAATTTGCCATCAGAATCCTCAACCATGTTGAATTTTAGCATTAGCATATAGCTTAAAAATTTGCAGATAAACTTAAACAAATAATCAGTGCAGTAAAAACACATTCATCACATCAGCACAATGGACACAATATTTTTCACTAGGGAAACCTTCAAAGGAAAAAAACCCCAAAAGCATTAGTATCTCATCTCGTAAATGAGATGATTTAGGAAATTCTTCAAAAAATTCCTCAAACTCAGATCTAGAATAAACCACAGTTACAGTAAAATTTCAGAGAAGGGTTTCAACCCTAGCAGTGGAAGTTTCTAGATCTGCCTAGAAAAGACTGTCCAATAGAGTCAATCTATCAAATAACTTCTCAGATCTGCCCACAACAATCAAAATTGTCCAAACACAGTCAGCCAGGATAATTTTAGGGCCTACACGGAAACCAAGGATTTACTGCACATAAATGATCAATACTAAAAGCAGTCTGCCCACTATTTCTCAGATCTGCCCGAGCAAATTAGGGCCTGTCCAGAAATTCAAAATGACAGCTCAGAACAACAAAAACAGTCAACCTAAAATTATTTATCAAATCTGGAAATTTCCAGATCTGCCCAAGCAAATTAGGGCCTGCACAAAAATCAAAAATTTATAGCCCAGAAATTCAGACAGCTGCCCAGAATATATCAGATCTACCCGATCTACTGTATGGCTGCCCAATCTGCTGTATGGCTGCCCGAAAACTCTTCTCACCTGCCCGGAATGATGTACGGCTGCCTGAAATTACTTCTCTTCTGCCCTTCCTTTCTCCTGCCCAGAATTCTTGGTAGCTACCCGGAGGGCCTGCTGTATACACAGCAGCCCTTACGGACAAGCTGCTAGCAGCCCAAGGCCCTGTTGTAGCAGCCCGAGGGTCTGCACAAGCAACCCGAGGACCTGCTGTGGCAACCCGAGGGCCTGCTGTGGCAGCCCGAGGGCTTGCTGTAGCAGTCTGAGGGCCTACTCACGCAGCCCTAACCCTGCCCGGGTGTGCTGAGGGTGGCCCTGCCTAAGAGAAAGAAAAAGGGGCAGCCCGAGAGGTAAGAAAAGGGCTGCCCAGGACTTTGTGGATGGCTGGCAGTGAAGAAATCTGCCTGTGAACAGATCTGAGGGTTTTGATGAAAAACCCTAACTCATGCAAGAAGAGAGAGAGAGAAGTTGTTGTTGTTTGTGGAAGAAGACAAACCCTTGCTGAGGGTAAACCATAATAAGTGTGAATGCCCTAGCTAGACTCATCCATGCTAGGGCATCACATCCAACTTCTTCTTCTTCGGTCACCTGTGCAATCTTTAGTTGGAGCAGCTGTACCTGTGAGTGCAAGTGTATTCTATAATGAAATGACTTGATCTTCTTTTATAGCCTTTGGTCACCTGTAAGTGGACAAAAATTAGAAAAGATAAAATAATAATATTTTATTCTTTTCCTAATTTCACTTTTACCTTTTTACCAAAAAGGTCCTTTATGTATTTTTTACTTTTACCAAAAGTCCTTATTTAATTCACCTGTGGTCCTTTTCCTGAGATCCAAAAATACTTATATATTTTTACTTTTAGCTGTAGCCTTTTTCAAGTGCCGCTGTGGTCAAAAAGTACTTATGTATTTTTGACTTTTGACTTTAGCCTTTTTCCAAGTGCCCCTGTGGTCCTTATAATTCCAAAAGTACATCATCATAAACCAAGAGAGTTACTAACGCTTTTATCTCACACTCTGTGTGACACCTAGATCTGGTACTAGGGTAACTTAACCAAGGGTAGCTAATCCTTGGAGAAGTACACCAAGCCCTTATATCAAGGGTCAGAGTGCCACACATGCCTAGACCCAGTCTAGGGCTTACAGTGCCTTCCTGGTAACATACCAGGTGCCTCCATTCTCCAAGAGAATGGCTACTCAGAACTAAGCTAAGTCTACCAGTCTTGGACTGGTCTACATCGTGGTCCCGGACCAGATGTCTACTAAACACAAGGTTGAGTCTACCCAGGGCAGAGTTGGGTCTATATCATGGTCCCAGACCAAATATCTACCATTCAACAGAATGGTTACTCAACACTGGGTTGAGTCTTCACCGTGGTCCTAGACCAAGTGGTCCCATTCTCCTAAGAGAAGGGCTCTAGATGCTGCTCAGAAAAATCAACAAACCAAACCTGTACCGCTTTGAGATGTGAGCAAAATTAAATATATTTGACAAAATAATGCAAAGAAACGCAGAAGGTTAGAATTTCAACAAAGCAATTTCATTTAATGTAATATATGAATCTATGATCCTCTTAACATGTTATAATTTATGCCCCTCCAGACTCATAAAAAAATTTATTTCCCTCTTACAAGTTGGATTTCACATGTCTTAATGACTTGGTGTACATCCATTGCAATCTCCACCTATGAATGAGACAAGTACAAGAAGCACCAGATGTGGATGCCATCTCCTTGGACAATATTGATATATTTTCTAAGTGGAGGGTGGAGACTGAGACGCGTATCATGGAGGAGGCACCTACATGGTCAGAGCTAGAGGAGGAGAAACATGAGGGGCGGGAGAAGCAAGAGCAGGAGGAGGAGGAGCAGGAGCAGGAGCAAGAGGAGCAGGAGCAGGAGCAGGAGCAGGTCGGAGACATCATGGAGGGTGATGTGCTAGCATCGGCACCACCTTCTACATCACTTGATGTAGCTAGTCCTCCACCCATCAGTCACCATCAGATATTAGATGCAGGGTTAGGGCCTTCTACTGCTAGTGCTAGGGGCAAGCCTAACAAACAGCCCATGAAATTTTCATGTAAAAGGGGGAGAGGGCATTGATATTACATAGCTAGCTGCTGGTTTTGTGACTTTTGTCATTGTACATCTACCTCATATACATTTATATATGTGATGTCATTTTGCATTGGTTATCCACTTTTGAGTCCTTGATTGGACAACTATCAGGTTTCAGGATTCAGTATCGACTTTGATGTATCATTTTATATTTGGCATGACTGCATGATATATATCAGTGCTTTCTCCATATTTATATTCCAATGTGTTTATCTGATGTTGTTTTTGCTTTATATGTTTAAAATTTTGAAAAAAAAAATTGTATTTTTTAATGTCTGCCACGGTTTGTCGATTTTTTCGTCAATGTTGCCGAAAAGATGTTTTCTAGACCCTCGCCAATCTTTTGCTGATGCCGACATTATCTACATTGGCAATCTAGACTTATGAGTAATATATGCATATGCATCCTAACAATGCGAGTGAATGAACAAAATAAGGAAAGAGGGAGTATTTTCATCCTTTTGCAGCACTAAAGGTCGGCTTTTTAGCCAATGTATAACCTACTTTGTTACGAGTCTTAAGACCTACTAGTGTCCCATTGGAACCCTCTCTTACAAATGTAGTTTCCATCTTTTTGGCATCATCTAAGTGAGGAGTTTCCAAGGTTAATGTGGCCTCTTTCAGTTATATCCAAGCCCTCAATAACGAAACAAGACATCCTAAGCTACTTGTGCATCTAAATTGATATTTTGTGGACAATTAGCTGAGTTCTAACAATCATCTAATACAAAGTTGTCATACTTGGACTCGGCAAAGACCCAGCTTGCCTAGGACTTGGCAAGACTTGGTAGCTGGGGAAAGACTTGGCAAAGACTCAGCAAATAAAGAAAAAAAAACTCAAATGTAGTCTAGGCATGTCTAGGAAGTCTTAGCCGAGTCTTAGCAAATCTGGCTGAGTCTTGGCGAGTGTTAGTTCAGTGTTGAGCATGAGGCGAGTACTCAGCCCAGCTAATTCTTGGCAAGGCTCGCGAGTCTTGGCCGAGTCAAACTACACTGACCTGATGTGCTTAGACTAATTATATGGATATTCGTGCTCACAATTTTCATTTGAACCATCAGAAAATGAATACACGTCCACATCACTATCAGTGTCTCCTAATAACTGGCGTTCTTTGAGATCAAAGTTATTCAGACTTCATGAATGAAAAAAGAAAGAATCCAATTGTCTTTCATTGTAGAAAAGTTAAAAGAAGCATTACTGATAACAGGAACAGTTCCTTACAAATATAAAGTACTTACAGGTGCTGGGATCTGATTCCTTAACTCAGAATTGGCAAGAAGAAGATTGAAACCTTACTGTATATGAATATCAAAATCTACCTGTATATTTTGGCAGTGAATATCTTTCGAGTTTAATAATCTAAAATCCTTGGAAAAGCTGGAGTGTTCTCTGAAGAATTATCTGTAGGTCTATAAAATAAAGTGTTTCAACTTTCAGACCTTTAAGAAAAGGAAGAATAGTTACTTCTGAGCTGAGTAAAAAAAGGTTCTTGCACATCAATATGAAATTTCACCCTCTCCAGCACCTGAAGAAAAAAGAACTATCAAAGTGTTATTCATGAGCTACAAAATAACAACTCATTTCATAAAAGACTAGTGAAACCAAATCTTACATCTGTCAAATGAGATCCCACATTCACAATTATCTTCATCCACTCGTCAAACTTCAACACCCATGTTTCATATTCGTTAATTCCTGGCATAGATTCATTCTTTCTTGGAAAGGTTCCACAAATTTTGGACTTATACAATGCAGCTGCTAACTGTTTATACAATGGGTAAACTGGCACACCCTCCTCTACTGCTTCTGCAAAACCCGCTGATGAACAACCAGATGTTCATTAGACAGAAAATGTCAATCCAAGTAAATGTAAGTAAATGTACTATATGCCTGAAGTACAAATATATTCGTCAGAAAAACAAGGCAAGTGTCCTCAAATCAACAAAACAAACAAATTATCAGAAACTTTAAGAACTGCACCTTTTCAAGATATTTCTGGCCAAATAAAGCTCTGGGCATCAGTGTTGGACTGTAAAAATCATCTATATATAACAGAATTGTTCCACCTAATTTATGCATCAGAAAAATAGTTGATAAGTCTTGATACTTGGCTTCGGCACCTAAAATATTTTATAGCAGGTTGCCATGATCAAATCCTTCAAATTTGGCCACAATAAAACAGTTTCCTTGTAATTGAATGGTATCTATGCCGCTGTTGAACAGTGAAAGAAAATTCCATTACCTTGCCTCATACTGAACTAAATAGAAATATTATTTTTTATTTTGATGGTCTTTGTTACTAAAGTTAAACAACTATCTTCTGGAATCTGGAGTCTGGGGATCATAATTCTTCAAGAGGTATTTCACTGAAAACAAAAGGAGATCACTTAACTTTTTTCTCCTCTCTCGTTATCCAACAACTGTTCGAATGTAATATTAACTTTGTCGATCATCGAGTGAATATTTGTTGACACCTTTAGTTTGAGTGATTATTTATTGACATATTTAGTGGCCGACCTGTGGCTTCAAAGGTTGTCTTATTATGTCACTTTTCAATTCTGTCTCCCCAAATCAAGCTTAAAGGGGTATGTTAGTGTTATGGTGATAACCTTGACTTTGTGCCACGTGGACACCACTAGTGGCTGACTTTGTGCCATGTGGACACCACTAGTGGACTCATTGAGTGTGACTTATAGTTCCATGAGTTGTATGTTGATGAGCTTGGTGGTCCCACATCTAGGTTATGGGCTCCTACACCTTAGAGATATGAGGTCTCCCAACCTCATTTTGATCTTCAAGCATTAAGCACGATCATTTTACACAATGTATTAGTTTACTGATGACATTGAATATTAGGGTACAAAGGTACCTATTCATATTGTTACGCCTCGAAGTATCTGCAGCATTCCCAGTCAGATCTACCAGAGCAAGGGGTTAAAAATTGTTAGGTAAAGGCCAAGCTGAAGCGTAGAGTGTTGATTTGGGGCTAAATACCCCTAATCATGTCATGGATAGTCCGCTTAATTTCCACCCCCAGAAACTGCTCGCCCTGTAGGCTGTAGGGGTTGGTGCCCTTGGGGGGCTAATCACTTGGACGCATGACCACACTCATTTATTTTCCATGTAAAAGGTGATAGCACTTTGTAAAGGGCTTCATACCCTATCTAGCACACCTTATCTGCTCACTTGGACCTATTTTACCCCTTTTCTGGGTTGTGTCCCCACCAATTCTACTTTTTGTTGAAGAAGCCTACAAGGATAATGAAGGAGGACGTTGAGGGCACATATCTATTGGGGTTAGTTGGGGCATGACGTCCTCCTTTTGGCACACGTAGCACTTGGTGTAGCCTAATTGCACTTTATATACTACTTTTATGTCATTTAGAGATATTTTATTGTTATTATGAGTGGTTTATCCCCCAAAGTTTTGGGTGAGCAAGCAATTGATGTCCTTGGTCACAAATCTGACTGACACTTAACAAATTATGCTTCATATTATCCACAAGTAGAACATTTTCAGCTGTGGTATCCCTGCATCCAAGATTTATTGTAACCTTTCCGATAACTTCAGCTAAATCATTATTTCCAAAGGAGACGGAACCTTTATCACTTTTCAGAGTTACAAATATACTTTTGTCGCCTGTCATATGCTTGGAGCAGCCACTGTCAACAAACCACTGGCTGTTGTTGTTTTGAGATTGAAGAGCAATCCCACATTCATGTATGTTCAAAATGTATTTGCTTTTTACCCGTACCTTTTTCTGTTCCTGCTGAGTACCTGAAGAGACTGCCATGCTACAATCTTTGGCCATATGTCCAAAGTTGTTACACTTGTAGCATTCAATTTCAGTTCTCAAGAGACCAAATCTGTTATTATTGCTTGGCCATCTGGAGAATCCATAGTTGCTCCTGTTGTCTAAATTTATTCTTCTTACACAATTTACAGCTTTGTGTCCAAACTTTCTACATGAAAAGCAGTAGCCATAAAAGAAATATCCATACCTTCGAGTAAAGGGTCTTCTTGGAGGAGTGGTCTTCCAAAAGGCTTGTCTTTCATCTGGGGCATTTGGTTGTTCTGGCTGAGACTTGGATCTTTCTTCATTTACAATTTGTATCTTTCCTTCGTTTTTTTCCGTCATAGAGCTCGAGGCTTCATCATCATGCTTTTTGTATCCCTGGTCGGACTTGTCATAAAATGGCTTTTGGTTGCTGATAATTTGTTCAAGAATCTTGGAGCTATTTTCATAATTCTGACTGATATCCTTCTTCTGCAGTTTCCCTCTTAGGGATACTATTTCAGCCTCGAGGTTTTTTTTTTCTTCTAGGTTTTTTGTCAATTGATTGGTAAGAGAGTCTTCAATTCTTTTGGCTTCTTCCAACTGAACTTTAAGGTCAGCAATGGATTGCTTTACTTCTTCAGACACGTGGGTTTTATCTCTCATTTCTTTTATTTCTTCCTTGAGTAGCTTGTTCTCCTTTCTGGCTTTTCTTAGATCTTTCAAGGCACTAATAAGTTATGCTTCAAGATCTACTTCTCCTTCCTCATCAGATTCTTCATCCTTTGAATCAATTGCCATGAAAAACACTCTTTCTGGTTCACTGTCATTATGACTGTCACTGTCACTGTCGGAGTCTTCATCAAATGAGTTGCTGGTTTTCTTTGAGTAGAGACTCTTCTTTCTAAACTCCTTTTCTGTTCTTTGTAATTTATGTGGTTTTTGTTCCTTTTGGAGCTATCATCGTCATCACTATCTAAATTCTTTGCATAAGGGCATTTAGAAGCAAAATGACCTATCCTACCACATGCAAAACACTTGAGAGGTAACTTACCTTTATACTTATCTGTGCCTCTTTTCAGCTTTCGTACAAAGTTGGCTATCTCTTCATCAGAATCATCGTTGCCATTGAAGCTTAATTTTGTCATGGACTTGTCCTTCTTTGTTGAGTTAACTTTCTTAGATGAAGCTTTGAATGTTGCTTCCTTTCTGGGTGATTGTTCATCTTCTATCCTCATTTCGTAAGCAGCCAGTGTCCCATGTAGCTGATCTACTGTCATATTGTCCAAGTCTGTTCTTTCTTCCAAGGCTGAGATTTTTGGATTAAATCTTTTTGGAAGCGTCCTTAATATCTTATGAACAACAACTAATTCATCAACCTCTTCTCCAAGACCTCTAATAGTGTTTACAACTTCATCAACACAAAGAATATAAGTTGCAATGTCTTCTTCATCCTTCATCCTTAGGTGTTTGAATTGTGCTCTGTAGGTTTGGAGTTTGACTGCTTTGACTTTCTTATCCCCTTCATAGGTAGTTTGGAGCTTGTCCCATATTTTCTTTGCAGATGTACAGTGCATGACCTTGACGAAAACTGATTTGTCTAGGATGTGGTTCCTGGCCTTTGAATTAATATCGTACTTAGTCAACTCATCTGCATCTGTCGGAGGGGTTTTTGGCACCTTATATCCATTTTCAACTCTTTGCTATTGCTCAATTCCTTGAGCTTCCAGAAAAGATCTCATCCTTATGCTCCAAAATGTGTAGTCTGATCCATCAAACAAGGGTGTTCCACTTTTGTTTTGCTTTGCAAAATTGCTCGTGATTACCTTCTAGTGGTAAGACTTTTCTTGAAGGAACCTGCTCTGATACCAATGCTTATTCTTTCTGCACATTACCATTGTTCATAATTTCATCATTGTCATCTACTGAGTACATCACTGAGCACCATTATTGATCTCATCATTGTATCATTTCACTGTGTAATCAAGCTGAGCATACTTGTGTAAACATTATTGGTTCATCGTTACTGCTGGCTCATCAATGTTCATGCATATATCACTGAGTATGCATACTATTGTGTAACATACTAGGCATCTGAACAATTCACTGTGTAAATAGTGCTGAGAATAAGTGTAGGCATCATCAAACATCATATCACTGTGTAAACTTCATATCACTGAAAATATATGCATCTTTGTGCATAGCTGAGTATGTGTCACTATGTAAAGGATACTAAGCATGTCACTGTACTATGTAATGTTGGTTACATCATGCACTTACCATGTAAACAATACTTATTTCACTGTGTAACAATACTGAGCATATCATACAATGTGTAACAATTGCATCCTCACTGTACATGTATACATCATCCCACATCACTGTGCATATGTGTTACTATGCATACACATCATTGTATATCATTACACACCACTGTGCTCATATATAGCAGTCACTGTACATTATCATACACTACTGTAAACACTCATATCATTGTAGTTTAACACATGTCTCTATTAATGCTTCTTTGTCAATCTGTTAGGTCAAAATGCATTGCTTGGTCTCCAAGATCAAGGCTTAAGGTCATATTATACATACCCTCATGAGATAGAACAGGAAACCCTTTATGGTGACTGTAACCACATCTTCAAAACTGAGAGATGTGAATTTGACAAAGGAAACTTGTCAACTGTTGATGAGACAACGGTAACCTCTTCCAAAACTCGGACTGTATTGGATTTCTCTCAGAATTCGGGACTGTGAACTAAGATAAACAACTGCTAATTGGGCTGGAAACTCCTCCATACTTGGACTGAGATAAACTTGTAACCCCAGAAAAAAATAAGAGAGCAAAAAAACTTTTACAACCTTCTCTGTTGTTGTTGTCAATTCACCTTTTACCCACCAATTTTCTACCTCAGCTCAGCGAAAATCAAGCTCTTAAGGAGATCAAGTTCGCTACTTTTGGGGAGGAAAGAACTTGTATTTATATACGTTGAAGGGGTGCTTTTAGGGCTGAGCCGACTTTGCATATGAAACTTTTAAAATAAATATTAATTATATTCATGAAAGCTGACCGACCTGCCATTAGTATATATTTTATTTTTTTAATCTTTAAAAGAGAGCAGACTTCCCTTAGTTGGCCGACTTCAAAGGGTTTCATCAAAAATGTCAATGGCTTCTTTGAATCTCTTGTGGACTCAAGAACTTCAACATCAAGAAGGTTTTATCATTATTACGGTTCTTCAATAGTTGCAAGGGCTTCACGTCATTAGGTCTGCTAAGTTAGATTTATTAGGTCTTCAAAGACTCCATCTTCATAACATTATCATCATCAAGAAGAAGTAAAGACTTCTTGAAAGGCTCACAACTTCCATCAATGGCACCAAGGACCTCAAGGGTTTGAACAAGGGTTATAACGCCATATTCTAGACCTCACAAGAAGACCAACATGTATGGGTACAAGCCCTTCAAAACTTCAACAAGTTATCATTAAATGACCACAGAATGGGTCATTTCTATTTGTCAAGGACATGGACTTTTCAAGTGAGGGCACAAGTCAAAGGTGAGAGGGTTTCAAAGACCAAACCATCACATGACCACAACAAAAACAAGGAGACCTTCAACCAGAAGACACAAGTGGGACCAAGATACAATTTTGGGGTACTCAACCAAGTCAAAGGGTAACTAGGGCTTTTGCCATTGTCCTAAGGCCTCCAAGGGCTTCAAACTTGGGCTTGGACAATCCCAAAAGGACTCCAAAGACTCTAACCAGGACACAACCAACACAAAACTTTTAGGGCTCCACAAGGGGTACTAAGACCAATGCACCCAACATGAGTGGTACCAAGACTAACACAAGAGGTGTCCTAACCTATGACCAATGGAACCATGGTCTTCACCAGGTACTGTTGGCATCAATGACAATTTAATCAACAATCTCCCCCTTTGTCATTGATGACAACACCTAAACTCCCCCTGAGAACATGCTCCCCCTATTCACAACTTCTCTCCCCCCTAAGCATCTATGGCAAAAGGTACTACTTTTGACAATAGTACTCCCCCTCAAAAAATGCTTTCTTTGTCACTGCTGCTTGAAGAAGAAACAATTCAGTGTGAAGATGGAGTGACCCCCAATTTTTGTCGGAGGTACTCAAATGTCCCTCTAAGAAGTGGCTTGGTGAATATATCTGCTATCTGCTCTTTTGTCCCAATGTATTCCAACTTGATGTTCTTTTTTGTGACCTGTTCCCGAAGAAAGTGATATTTGATAGGAATGTGCTTTGTCTTGGAGTGCATTACCGGATTCTTGGAGATGCTGATAGCACTTGTGTTGTCACATAAAATTGGAATTGGCTTATCATATGTACTTGTATGCCTTGCAAGTTCTGTTTCATCCAAAGGATTTGAGTATAACATGTTGTTGCTGCTATATATTATGCTTCTGCTATCAATAAGGATATTGAGAATTGCTTCATGCTAGACCATGATACCAAACAGTTGCCTAAGAAAAATGTTGCACCACTTGTGCTTCTTCTGTCATCCACACATCCTTCCCAATCTGCATCTAAGTAAGTTAATTAGTCTAGCTCATTTCCTTTTGAGTACCATAATCCAAAGTCCATAGTTCCTTTAAGATATCTGAAGATTCTTTAGACTGCAACAACATGAGTTTCCTTAGGAGACACTTGAAATCTTGTGACCTGTCCAACAGCTTGCATCGCATCTGGTCTTTGCTTAGCTTGCAGCTAGTAGTCATAGGAGTGCTTACAGGTTTACAATCTTCCATCTTAAACCTCTTCAACATTTCCTTAATGTACTTGGTCTGAGAGATGAAAATGCCTTCTTCACGTTGCGATATCTGAAGTCCCAAGAAGAAGGTCAGTTCACCAAGTACAGACATTTCAAATTCATTATGCATATCCTTGGCAAATTGTTGACTAAGGGTATCATCATCACTACCAAAGATAATATCATCAACATACACTTCAATAATAAGTATGTTGTCATGGTCAATCCTGATATACGTATTGTTGTCTGCATTTCCCCTTTTGAAGCCTTGTTTCTACAAGTAACTGTCCAATCTGGAGTACTAAGCTCCAGGAGCTTGCTTTAAACCATATAGAGCACTCTTTAATCTGCACACATAGTCCTTGTTTGCTGATAGTTGTAATCCTTATGGCTGTTCAATGTAGACTTCTTCTAGTTTGCCATTCAAGAAGGCTGATTTGACATCCATCTAATACACTTTGATGTTTTTAGCACAAGCATAGGCCAATATCATTCTTATAGCTTCCATTCTGGCTACTGGAGCAAATGTTTCTTCAAAATCTATCCCTTCGATTTGAGCATATCCTTTGCAAACCAATCTTGCCTTGTTTCTGATTACCTGTCCATCTTCATTCAGCTTATTTCTGAAAACCCATTTTGTGCCAATCACATTTTTGACCTTGGGTCTAGGAACAAGTTCCCATGTTTCATTTTTCTCGATTTGATCAAGTTCCTCTTCCATAGCTTTAATCCAATATTCGTCTGCCCTGGCTTCTTCAAAACTTGTTGGCTCAATTGTAGACAATAATGATAGATGTACCTGTTATGTTCTTTGAACTGATTTCCTTCTTTTTCTGGTTTTAATCTGGCATTTTTGTCACCAATGATTAATTCTGATGGATGATTCTTTTGGTACCAATTTTTAGGAGTCTATTGTTCCCTTGGATGTTCTTCTTCTTGTGTTGTGACCTGTGTTACTTGGGAGCGGAAGCGGGTGCGAAAAGTGAAATTTTCAAAAGCTTTCGGTTTGGAAGCGTTTTTTATATAATATATATATTTTTTATATTTTGATGCATATAAGTCAACAAATGCATGTAGAATGTGGAATTGGTTATGGAAAGCATAAAAACATGAAATAAAACATAATACCATATAACATAATTCATCAATCATCAATCATCTAGTAATGAATTCGTCAACCATAGGTCCAGTATTCATGATTCCATAACATCGAAATTTTCAATATATAACATTTTGTCATCACTAGTCCTTGTAACCAAACTATAGTCTAGACTCTAGGCTCTATAGAACATCAACGGTTCAACCATGAAATAAAAGTTGAAAGTTGAAACAATTCATGAAGCATCATATTCATTACCAAAGAGTTATAATATGCTTTATCCAGTCAACTGTCAATGACTCAATCATGCAAAGTTGCAAATAGTGAACTTCAAAGGTAGGTTCACCGTTCAACTTCAAACTTCAAACTTGAATTGCCATGTAATCATTAATGTTTACAAAATATACCATAATAAATATAAAAGAGTCAATAGTGCAGAAACTTGAAAGTTGAAAGTACTGTAAACAAGAAAAGACAAGAAAACTAGATTTTATGGATGTTTCCTCTTGCCACAAGAAATTTCTATTTTCTTTTCCCATGCTCTATGAGTTTGAACAATGGGATTATCATCCCCAGTGGTCACCGATGTTGATCCACATCCAAGACTTGGTCCTGCACGACCCCCCCAACTGATGCAGATGGAGGTCGTGAAGTTGAACCTCTAGGCAAAGAAAGTGCATCTAAAAACAAGGTAGAAGATGGCGGTGGCATTGGTACTGCTGCTGCATGGCAATCATCATCGCCCAAAAGATCCTCCTCCAAGCGCTCTAAAGCTAAGGCTCCATCCTCCAAGTTATGCTCCTCCGGATTGTTGTCCCAAGTGAGATATGATCTATCAGTTTTGGCCTACTCACAGTAATGAGTCAACAACCTCAAGTTGTAATGTACATAAACCAAGCTTTCTGCCCAGTTTTCATTTATTCAGTTTCTTTTCACTGAGTGGATGAAGCTACAAGTGCTCCAACACCTTTCTGCAAAGTAACTGTTAACCACTTGTGAAAGCACTCTGACTGCCAATTTATTCAAGTGTGGGCATGTTGAGCCATACATGTTCCACCATTCAATAGGAGGTGCCCTATCTCGATCTCTAGTTGCATGCAAAGTACCAAACGGACCAACTTCACTGATGTATTTGCTTAATTCACTACCAATAAGTCACATTCCTTTACATCAAGGACCAGCTTATCTATAGCAGACATGTACCCAACCTATACCTCTGGCTTTGTGTGGGGCCTTCTCCCAACCCCACCCCCAGATGCTAGTTTGGACAACCAAGACTGAGAATAATATTTCGGGTTAATACATATGCTAATGCATGCAGTGGAACGTTGAGATGTTCCCATCTTTTGACGACATGTGTATGAATATGGTCATACAAGATGGGATCTTTTTGTTCAACAATATCTTTAATTTGGCCCAGGATGTTGTCCATCTGCTCATATACCTCCCCAATCACCGGCTCATCTATAACTGCAAATCGAATCATGTAATAAATGGGCTTTGTGAATTGCAAAACAAACTTGATACTTGCCCAAAATTGACCATCAAGAACAGTGTCCTCCACCTCCTGAAAAACAAGCCTATCAAATGTGGATGTAGCCCTATCTTTCAAGAGTTGCCATGATTCACTTGATACCATGCTAGCCAATGCCTCTCTTACCTTCAAAAGGCGCCTGAAGGTGAGGTAGTAGCTAGCAAATCTAGCCTTTGTTATCTTCAATAGTTCCAACTTTGAGTAACTGCAAAAAATGCCATGGGCATTGCTATGGTCGGTAATAAATCTTATCATGTACTTGCCCTTTTTGTACAGTTCATCAATCAATTTGTAATCATTCTCCTTCAACTTAATGATGTCATGCATCAAAAGGTTCAATGTGTGAACCAAACACCCAAACCAAAATATGTTGGGGTATTTATCTTCAATAATTGCTCCCGCTGCCTTACAATTAGCAGCGTTATCGGTTATTACCTGGAAGATATTGTATGTGCCAATAGTTTCAATGGTTTTTAGTAGGAGTTCTGCAATGTTCATGCCGGTCTTGAATTTATCTGAGTAGTCATGGGCTGAAAGGAAGACTGCACCAGAAGCAGACACACCAAGAAGATCTATCAATGGCTTGTCTTTTACATTTGTCCAACCATGTAATATAATTGATACCCCATACTCATTCCAAGCATTTGTGAACTTCCCCAAAGCATTTTGGATCTTGGCTTTTTCCTTGTCAAGCCCAACGGTACTACCTTTGTCATACCCAGGGCTCTTGTACCCCGCTGGAGCAGTGCGAATGGCCTCTATCATTTCATGCCAATAGGGTGAGCGAAGAACATTGAATGGTATGCCACATGCATAGAGAAACCGAAACACTTTTGCATCCACATCATCCCTGCCACCATAGTCAAGGAAATACGATATTGTCTTACGTGACCCCATGGGCGAGAATCCACTACTTTGGGTGGATGGAGCTCCAGTTCTCGGTGAGTTTGAGGGGTCCTAGTCAACCCTTGATGCTTTTAAGTTTTGATTTGTTTTGTGATTCAAATTCTTCCTTCTTATACATGGCTCTTTGTGTTGATGTCACATTTGGGCAAACACAAACTCCTATAGTTTTGTTTTCATCACACGGCACGTGTCCACATAGATGTCTTCTCACACGGGTATATGAACCTGTGTAAATCTTTTTACAATGCGGGCAAACAAATTTGGCGGTTCCACCCCCTTTGGTTCCTCCCTGCTTTGTGACATATTTCCACAAGGGTGATGCGTCCTCTTTGGTTTTCTTTCGGTTTCCCTTCCCCCTGCTTCTCTTCCTCCTCCTCCACCTCCTCCTCTCCACGGTATGTCCCATTACCCACTTCTTCATCATCTTCCTCATTTGTCCTCCGGTTTCCAATCACCATCATCAAAATAACAAATGGAACCAACAAAATAAACCATATACCCATCATCATGTTTGTTGGAAGTGGAACTAGAGAATTAACCTGTTGCCCTGCAATAGAATGAGGGAGGATGCATGGGAAAGAGTAGGAGAGGAACATCTACATTCTAGATTCTAGAATCTAGACTCTAGGCTCAAGCATTCAAATATAGATAAAATCATCAAGCATCAAACTCCAAACAAAAAGCAAATCAATAAGAAAGGGTTTACAGTTTAGAGCCTACCTCTTTGGTTCTCCAATGGCAGTGTGTGATAGCCTTCTTCAATCTCCAAGGACCAAGAAAAACACAAGCTTTATGGCAGCCTTCTCTTCTCCTCTTCTCTTCTCTCCTCTCCTCTTCTCTTCTCTTCTCTTCTCAAGCAAAGAACGTGAGGATGAAGGTGGAGAATAGGGCTTTATCCTCCCCAAGCCCTTTTCCCTTCCCTCCAAAACTCCAAGCGCGGACCCCACTGTGCAAATTCTCCTCATTTCCGCGGGTTCACGCAAAGCGTTCAAGGAAGCGTCGAGAAGTGTTTTAAGCTGGGTTCGGAAGCGTTGGGAAGAGAATAGGAAGCGAGCTTCCGTAGCGCTTCATAACCGAGGTAGGGAGCGTTTTTATTGGGCCCGAAGCGCGCTCTCTAAAAAAGCTCCCAAATGGAAGCGAGCTTCTGAATGGCTTCTGGCTAGCTTCGGCCGGAAGCTAGCTTTCGAAGAGGGGGCGAAGGGGGAGGGAGCGCTTCCCCGCAACAGAGGTTGTGACTAGTTGTTCTTCATCTGTCTGTTCCTCTTCAAATTCTTCCAAGTCTTCTTCCTCTAGATCATCAAGGTCCACTGGATCTTCTCTCTGTTGGCAGGCTTGATTCATCTATTTTTACAATGATGCTTTCGACAACCTTATTCAGCCTCTGGTTGTAGCATTTGTAGGCCTTCCTTTTGGATGAGTATCCAACAAATATGCCCTCGTCCACACGAGATTCAAATTTTTTAGTCTTATCATCTCTTTTAATGTAGCACCTGCTTCCAAATACTCTGAAGTGTTGAACATTGGTTGTTCTTCTTGTCCATAGTTCATACAAGGTTTTATCACTATTGCTTCTGAGTAGTCCTTTGTTCAAGATGTGCACTGCTCTATGAACTACATGTCCCCAAAAATTATCATTCAACATGGTTTTGGCCATTTCTATTACTGTTTTGTTCTTTCTTTCGGCAACTCCATTCTGTTGTGGTGTTCCAGCTACTGAGAACTATCTCTTGATTCCATTTTCTTCACAATACTTGTTGAATTTATTTGATGTGAATTCTCCACCATTATCGGATCTGAGATACTTGATTCATGAACCTATTTCATTTTCAACCTATTCCTTGAAGGCCTTGAAACAATCAAATGCTTCTGATTTCCTGTTAAGAAGACAAACCAAAGTCATTATGGAGTAACTAGGGCTTTTGGCATTGTCCCAAGGCCTCCAAGGGCTTCATACTTGGGTTTGGACAATCCCAAAAGGACTCCCAAGACTCTAACCAAGACACAACCAACAAAAAACTTCAGGGCTTCACAAGGGGTACCAAGACCACTGCACCCAACATGAGTGGTACCAAGACTAACACAAGAAGTGTCTTGACCTATGACCGATGTAACCATGGTCTTCACCAAGCACTGTTGGCATCAATGACAATTTAATCAACACTAATAGATTGCAAATAAGATTTATGAGCTCACTTTGGTTTTCATGGGTTAACACATTATTTATAACAATGGTATCACAAATGTTTGGAAAATGAGATCTAATCTCTGTGTAGAATATGCACTCCAAAATATTTTGTTTTCATCTTTTTCCTTTTTAGAATCGCAAACTCATGTGAGTTTGTTCTTATTTTTTCAATATTTATTTTCTTCTTGAAGCTAGGAACAGTAGAGACTTCTACCTTGTTAGCATTGCAAATTTTACAAATTCTTTCTTCTTAGAGTGTTTTAGGTCTTGTCCACTTTCCAATTTCACTATGAAGCTCATGTGGGTTTGTTCTTATTTTTGCAACATTTGTTTTCTTCTTGAAGCTCGCAACAGTAGAGATAGTTTTGGTCTTTTAACTTAGAGTTTCTGGTCTCTTTGCAGTAAACCAATTTTTTCTTATTCTCAATCTCATTGTAGCCCCATATATTTTATTTAAAGTTGGTTACAACAAAACTATTAATGGTGTTGATACTTTGAAGGGCATACTCTCCTACTACACCCCAATATCAGAGCCAAGAAGTAGCATCTCAAGTCCACCCTCTTTTTAGCATCGAGTAATTTTTACTAGAGTTTGAATCTACTATGGGAGCCTCTTTTTCTTCATGTTAGCCAACTTATATGGGGTACTTTATCATAGTGTTACTCTCCACAAGTGGGAGACCAACCTCTAAAATAAGGATAGGATGGGACATATTGCTTTTAATTCTAAGATTGTGTATTATAGAACACTTATGGATTTGCTCAATTGTCCTCCAAGTCTCCCTAGAAAACCAAAACCCCAGACTTTGCAACCATATAGACACACTTGGATAATAATTGTGTCATAAATAAACTTCTTTTTTCTCATAACCATAACTCAATTTCTAAACTATTTTGAAATTTTCAAGACCACTAAAAGTTTTCCAGCATCCACTAATCCTTTTTTCCATGCTATAGTTCTAGTTTAGATTATGGCGAATGTTGATTCCAAGATATTTGTATAAAGGGACTTCTTCCAAGTTGTGGTTATCATAGATAAAATTTGGGGTAAGTAAGATTTATATATTTGATGATCATTATCTTTGTTTTATTAGTGTTCACAGGCATCCCAAAGCTAGTGAAAAAATCTATGAGATTTTGAAGCTAAAGAACAATGTCATTTACATATTGGAGGAGGATGATAACTAGCCCTACAAGGTCCATGCTCACAAACCCTGCTTCCTCTAGGCAAGATTCTAACTTGTCTATATAAATACCAAAAAGAGTATTTCACAATGACTCTCCATAAAGGTTCCTTGCTAAAAAGAACAATGTCATTTACACATTGGAGGAGGATGATAACTAGCCCTACAAGGTCCGTTTTCACACACCCTGCTTCCTTTAGGCAGCTTCTAACTTGTCTATATAAATACCAAAAAGAGTATTTCACAATGACTCTCTCATATAACTTTATCACTGCAACTCTCAACTCAAAGGGACCCCAATATCTTCCAGTCTCTTCCAGATGACAATTCTAGTAGCTGTATTAAAACTTAAATTCAAAAGGTTTTCTGAAGTCAGAGAAACAGCATGGGAGATTCTCTTTGCTATTTCTACACTCTACCGCTATAATCCTGAGAGGAATTAAATGATCTAAAGTCAAATGATAACTTCAGACACCGGCCAACTATTTAACTCTCTTATCATGGTTTTCTAACCACATGCCAATCTTCTTTTCTAGAATTATACCATATAAATTAGCTATAAGAAGACAATAAACACAGCTCTCTTATCATGCTTTTCTGGCCGCATGCCAATCTTCTTTTCTAAATTACACCATACAAATTAGCTATAAGAAGCCAATAAAACACAGCCAGGGAAAATAATCACAGTATTTTACAATTAATGAAACTTTTTTCTCACATAACTTGCAATGGAAACAGGAGCATTTGCCATAAACTGCACAGCCAAGGAATCCAAACCAGGACCTGCCCCCGGCTGGTAGTCTACTCCACCACTGAGTTACATGTCATTCATACTGGGACCCTTTATTTACTTGATATCAAGGTATGGATTGCTAACCCAGGATATTAATAGAAAGAAGGAAAAGGGTCATCACAGTTTTTACAATAACATTTAAAATAAATGAACTCACCGTGACATATACAGTCACAGATGTTGACAGTCTGCTCGCTATCCTGCTTGAATTCATGCGATTGCAGGCAAATGCAGGCATCCTCAGGCTCGTTTTGCAGCAGTTTTGCACAATACTCGGGCGGTAAAGAACGGGACAAATCCTGATCCCCTTGCACAGACAATGAGAGCGTGAATTGGAGGAGATGGGGTAAATACTCCGATAGACGAATGGGTGAATTGGACGGAGATGACGAACAGAAATTGGAGCTTTTGTCCATAGTTGCCCACCAAATTAAGTTCACGAGTAGTTTACAGATGGAATGAGTTCACGATGAGCTTATAGATGGGATTCGCTTAGTTGAACTGTATGATCGATAATTCTCGTGGCCGTGAGATACCTGAAGGTTTTCTGTCACGCCATATTTTAGCACTAAGTCACATGGTTCGAATTCGAGTTCGATGACCATTTGATTCGATTCGAATTCGAATTTCTCTATGAGGTTCATTTGAGATTCGTTTTAGATTCGAATATATATATTATATATATTAACTGAAATATAGTACAAACTAATAAAAATTTATGTCAACAATTTATTTGTGGAACTCGAAATGCACAACTCATGGTTTGTTTAAACTTTCAGCTCAATTGTTGAGATAAATGTAATCTCAATTGCGATTAACTTTACTCTTCAATGGTGGCACAACATAAGCACGAGTCTGTGACTGCAATTGCACTTGTAGATTCTAGTCTGTAACTCAAACAATGGGTTGATGATTGAGCAGTAGAAGTGATTCATGAACATTGAGATGGAAACTCATGGAGTCGTGAGCTCTAATACCTAGCATGAGGGTTTCTTTGCTAAGCAACGACAAGCAGAGAGGAAAAACTTTGCACACAGGTTGAGATTCGAGACTAGGGTAAGTAGACCGTAGCGTGTTAGGACTAAGGTTTAGGTGAAAAAACCAACCCCAATTTTTTTTTTTTTATTAAATTCGTCTTCAAATTCGAACCAGCTTGAGATTCGGCAAAATTCAAACCTAAAGGTTCAAATTCGCCGAATCTTGTGACTTAGTTTTAGCAGTTATTATATAGGGCTACGAAAGTGGAACTAGCCTAGCAATATTGGCTCGAAAGTAGAGCAATGTCAAACCAATAATGTTTAGAGTGTAATATAATGTTATATTAAGGGTTGTTTTAATTTATATTATTATAATTATTATATAAATATATTTGTATTATAAATAATAATATAATAGGTTGAGATTGTAAAAATATAATAGTAAATCTATGTTTTTCATAAATGTTTTTTTAGTTTTCATTTGTTTATAAGTGGCCTTTACACATTTTTTTTTTTTTTAAGAATGAAAAAAACACTATAAAGTGGTTATTCATTATATGAGAATCAAACTTTATAATCTTTCTCATCTCATATTTTTCTAAGAAAGAAAAAAATACTATAAACTTGTTATTCATGGTATGAGAATCAAAGTTTACATATATTTTTCATATGGCTTTATATCTTTCTCATCTCATATTTTTCTCCTTTGCCAAAAGCAAAAACTTCCTTACTATATAAGCGATCACTTTTTTCTCCTATCCATCATATCAAGGTGGACTAACCTAGTTACAAACTACTTTCACTGTAGAGATTACAGAATCACCACTAAAAATGAAACTTACAAAATTATCCCTTAGAGGATAGGAACACATTATTATTTAAAAGAAGGATATGGTACCACTATCAACCAAAATACCATCCATTAAATCCTCATAGTAAATGAGGCCATCCATTTCCCCAACAACCTTTTTTGAAAGTCTATCAATCGGTTTATTGAATTTCCTATAGCTATGGACAAAGGAAAGTTCAAAAAAACTATTGATTGGTTCCTTAACCCTGTCGCTCCACTGATCCAACTGAATAACCTAAAGATTTGAGGTGCCAGACGCCCAATTTATAATCACAATAGAATCACCTGTAGTCTATAATTGAAGAATTCCCCTTTATTGGGAAACCAAAGGAGTCCCCATAAGGTGATAAGCTCAGATTTTGTATTTGTGCCTTTGCCACAACCAATCCAAAGGTTGAGTACAGTGGTTTTGGTGGACTTGAATCACCATCTCAGCTCCACACCATCCATTATATTCGGCACCATCAAAATAACCTATGGTGAGAGATTCATCAAAAATTGGTCTATTTTGACTTATTGCACTCTTTTGTAACTTCCTCTTAGCAAATGCAAAATAGAGACCAATAGAGGAAGCACAAACAGAGGAAATGGAAGCCATCTTATCCTCAAAAATAAACTTATTTCAAGCTTTCCAAGTGAACCAAATGACCAAAAGAGGGATCTCTCTAAACTTCACTAGCTTGAGATTATTCTTCAATTCCTATATAAATGTAAGTTGGTTGCCATTAAGGATTATATCATCCATGTAAAGTACCACAACAAGGACATCGTCATCAAAGTTCTTAGCAAACATATTTGGATCATATTTACACCGTTTGAAACTATTCTTCAATAAATAAGTATCAATTTTCTCATACCAAGCTTTAAGTGCCTATTTAAGACCATATAAAGACTTGTATAATTTGCATACCAAACTTCAAGTTTCAGCAGTGATAACACTAGGTGGATGTTGCATATAAATTTCTTCACAAAGATCAAAGTTCAAAAAAACACTCTTAACATTCATTTGGTGAATTTCCCACTGATAAGATGCAACAAGAGAAAGTATTGTTCTTATTATGTTCATTTTAGGAACTGGAGCAAACGTTTTAGCATAATTTATAGCTTCTTGTTGCGAAAAAACATTTTGCTACTAATCAGGCTTTATATTTATCAATATGTCCTTTTGCAGTAAACTTTGTTTTATAGATCCATTCACAACCAACTAAACTCTTTCCACGAGGAAGGGGAACAAGAGTCCAAGTCTTGTTCTTCAATAATGAGTTGTACTCAACAGTTATTTTGTTTTCCCATTCAGGTTTATATTTAGCTTGAGCATAAGTGGAGGGATCATTTGTGACCAATACTTTAGTCATGAGAGAAAATTCAGATCTAATTCGACGAGTATCAGATTGAATACCAATCTTAGAACCTGCAGATTCAAGAGTCTTCTAAGCCCAAACAGGAAGAAGAGTAGTGGTGGGAACCACTATAGTATATTCGAAAAGTTCAAGTGGATCACCTGAAGAATAAGGTGTGTTATAGCATGATTTGCCACACCTCATGTATCATGCCTTGATGGCCTTCCCTTCTCCCCATCCAAACTCACTATACCCCCTTTACTCACTATAGCCCTAATGCTTCCATTTAACCCTTAAAAATACATTTTGAAGATATACACGGGTCATCAGCTATATAACTCGCATATATGCATCTTGCACCATTACAACACGCATACATCAAGTTTTGTGCTAAAAAACAAAATATTTGGAGTTTTCCTTATCATGTAATGAATATCTTGATCCTTGGCCTTCCATATGCCAGGAAACACTCTGATTCAACCCTCCATTTCCCATTTGAGGGCTATATATTGAGCCATTGTGAAGCATTAGAGGAGGAGAAACTTTGAGAGGAAGGAGACTATAGAAAAATTTTGCCCCAAGTCTGCATCCCTTTGTCCTTGTTGATAGAAGCATTTGTGTTTGTCTCCCAAGCTCTCCATCTCCTTTGTGATCTTGCCTTGTATGGAGGATTGAAGGGGTGGAGGCCCAAGTGGAGGGACTCGGTTTGTCAGTTCCGACGAGGTTCAAACAGAGGTTGTCACATTGTATCTATGTTTTTACATGAATAGAAATATCCATTTCTCATCCAAATTTCATGTACAATTGTTTATATTTATCCATAGTTGTAATTGTTGTATACATGTTTAAATGGATTATGTTATATTGAATACCAACACTTAATATATTTTATGCTTGGATACATATTTGTTGTTGAGGGAAAATTGTAGGGACAAGCTTTTGATCGCGAGCTCAATGGTGGTCTTTTTCAAACATCCGGTTGAGTTACGGTTTTGATCCCTTAGTTGTTAGTTTCTTTAAGTTGTATATCATACTTGAGAATGGATTTGATTTTTGTTGTCATATTATATAATGTGGTCCACCCCAAACCATAGGAAGATTTTATCCGTAACAAAATTGGCGACCATACTAGGAAAGTCTCTATTATTGGGGTTTTTGGATGCATTTTTGCTCAAATTGCTCTCTGTTTCTTTGTGTTTTTGTGTCGCATTTGGGAGTATAGTCATTGGTCGACAGTTACTTGGGTTGGTTTAGCTTTAGCTTGATTTTTTACCACCTTCTTCCTTATATACGTGGATCACAGTGTTTACAGTAGTGTATATACATGAGTTGTCCTTTGGTAGGTCGCGTACATACATTGTTGTTTTGGGAACAGTCACATACACCTTAAATTTTGATTGGTATCTTGGTTTGAGATATTGTTGGGTGAGTTGTGAGTGTTGTTGAGTCTTCCAGGGTCCTTATGTTTTCTGTTGACCGCGTTTTTTGCGACTGGAAACTTGCTTTTTTAAATTTTTCTTTAGGAAGTTGTTCTTGTCATTTTCTCCCTTTTACGTTCGACATGCCAAATGTTTCAGTTAGTATTCCACCATCCATCCAAGGTCCTAGTACAGACCCTAGAGTTGTATTGGGGGGAACATCAGCCCCTTTCACTGCATATCACTTTGGAGGTGGTCATTTTCCTCCTTTTACTCTGTTTGTTTAGGGGTGGCCACGCCCTTCATCTACTCTTCACACTAGTGTTCATCCTATTAGAGGTGGTGGTGGATATGTGAATGTTGGGTCTACGGCTTGCATCCCTTCTTTCGTCCCATTGTCCACTACAGCTATTTCGTCGAATGCATTTCTCATGATGAATCATCCCCGTATTCCAAGTGGGCCCTTAGGAAGGTATGATCCCTTTGGTTACATTGTTCCCTTGTCGTCTAGCATCCTTATGTATGGAGGTTGTGTGCCTCCCTGGGTGTTAGGGGGTCATCCAGTACACCAAACGAGTAATTTTGGTTATATGGTTCCCCCTTATCAAGGAATGACCCGAATCCAAATGCATGTGCACCATTACATCGGTCATATGGGAGGAGGTTACTATCCAACTAGTCAAGGCCATGGCCTTTACCAGAACCAGTTGTATTAGAACCAATCTTTTTAGGGAGCATGGATTCAAATGGCACAACCTAGGTTCTCGCTTTTAGCTAAGTTGAAATTTCCTGATCTATCCAAACTCACGAACGACCTGGTGTGTCATGATCTGATATGGCCTTGGGTTACCACCAAACTTCCTTTGGATGTTTTGAAGTTTGAAGGAAACAATGGTGAGGATCCTGGTGATCATTGTATGACTTTTCATCTATGGTGCTCTTCAAATTCATTAAATCATGATTGTGTTCAATTACAATTGTTTCAATGCACCCTCACAGGCTCATCCACGAAATAGTATATAGAGCTTCCTAGGGGCACATCACATACCTTTAATGACTTAGCCATGGTCTTCCTTAATCACTTCCAATTGTTGGTTTACCACAATGCCAATATCGAACTGTTGCCGACCTTTCGGCAAGACAAAGGCAACCATATTTCTGACCATATCCAAGCGTGGCGCAGATGAAAGCAATGGATTAAGGCCAACATTCCACCAGAATTCTTATTGGAATGGTTCCTTAAGTCCTTACTGCCTTATATTGCGAAGGATATTTCAATTTCCACAGTGGCAAACAAGGAACAAGACATTTTTCGAGCTCAACAGTTAGACCTGATTTATGCTCAGCTTGAGCTCCTTTATGATTATGATATTATCCCTGATGCTCCGAGGTCACATCATGATCCCAAGTTTAAAACCGGGTCACATGTTGATGGCATCATTGGCTCTGCAAGTGCGAAGTCGTGGACCAGGTACACATCAAATCCATAATTTGTCACTTAACTAGTATGCGGTTGAACAAGTTGCAACTTCATCCACCCCCACCAAATTGATGGATGTACATTTTGTGCAATCGTCAAACTACAAGGGTAACCAACAACCCAGAAAAAAAAAATAGGAAAAAGGGGAGGAATAATAAGAAGGGTGGGAATAAAAAGGAGAACGTTAATTATGACAAGAATGACGGAAATTTTTGGGGGGTAGAAGAAGACTAAACAGAAGGTCAAATTCCCATGTAAACTTTGTGGAGGAAGTTCATCGCACAGAGCTTCGACATCAGTCATGTTGTTATCTTGTTGGAAGGGTCTTAGCTCTCCCTGGTTGTCTCAATCTACGACTATGTTGACAACATTTGATGGACGTTCATTTAGACCACGCAACATTATTCCTTCTCTTTGGGTCCAGTTGGGAGGGAAGATTGTGTTGTTCAAGGTCGAGGTGGATGATGCACCCCTTGACTACAACCTTTTATTGGGTTGAAACTAGATTTATGCCATGAAGGCGAAGGTATCGTCGATGTTATGTGTTGTATCATTTCCTCACAAAGATAGAATCATGATGATTGATCAATTATCGTTCACTAATTCTAGTTCCTCTGCATCATCGGGGCCTACGGGCCTGGTTATTGATAATTCTCAACCAACAACTAAGAATGTTGGTGTTGGGGTGTATATGTCGCTTATGGGAACATTTAACTTTCTGGCTCCAATATTATCTATTGATTCCCCTTCTGATGGCACTCTATCATCATCGAGTCTGGTCTCATTTCATACTTCATATTTGAGTGATCCTAAAACTCTCCCTTATCTAGTTGAATCTAGTGAAGGGGACCCATCCGTCGGAATGGCTATGTCGTTTTCTGTAGCAAATGTCATTTGTCAAGCTTCATATGAAACTACTGTAGACCCTGATCTTTGCTCTTCGGTACAAGGAAAGAGATCCCACACTCCCTCCCGCTTTGGCAATCCACTCAACTTGCTCACATGACTATCTTGATAATACTTTGCCCCTTGATGAAGCGATTGTCAATAACATCAGTTTTCCTAAAAGGCCTTGGGAGGACCTGCATTGTAGACCTTCTTCCCTGCAATAGCTTGAAAGGACCAAGTATGATGAGTCCCGATTGGACTTAGGTGAGGAAGTTGATCACCATGTGCTCCCTTTGGATGAGTATAGTCTATAAGCCGAAGGGAACATGTAAGATATTTTGTTTACCATCCCGGTGAATCCCTGAGATCCTCCTGTTGTTGAAGTTGAGACTTATTTGGATAGTTTGGTTGTACACTCTCGCAAGAGAATATATTATCCATCTCACTTTCATCTTGTGTTTGACAGATGCAAGCAAGCACCTATTGTGATTATCGTTTCGATGGAAGAAATATTGGTCGATCGTTTAAAGGTCGAGGCAATACTTCAGTTGCCTCCCTCACACTCAATGAACTATGTTTGAGCCTCTATCCCCAGCTGACACTTTGTACATTAGTGTATATATTTTGGTTTTACCTACCATAATTTTGTAGCTTCACTCTAGTCATTTATCCATCTCAATATAGTTTTTTGAGCTTTATGGACTAATGTTACAGTGTGAGGTTTTTTGTGGAACAGTTTCTTCAGGTGGTAAGGGGTTGTGCCTAGTATGATCGTGCCTTCGGCAAGTATATCTCTTAATTAGCATACAGGATATGATAACGTGATGTTTTCTTTTTTGCATTGTCCCATGACTATGTCACATTGACCTCGGGTAGGGACCCACTTCTTATTGACATAGAACCTCTGTGTTGCTTATAGAAGTGTCTTTATGTAAGTGGTAGAGATTCCTGATCATGGGTACCCTAATTATAACTCGTTTTTCCATATGGTGCCCATGTTGAGCATACTACTTAGGTATGGAAGTCCCTAGTAGTCCCGCCGTGACTTCGAATGGAAACCTCATGTTCTTTCTCATCTATCATGTTGGTTATTTCCCTCGAGGACTCCCACTTTATATCAAGTTGTAAATGCATTGCATGCGTATGCTTTCCTTATCGAGCTTAATGTCGACTCTCTGCTTCACTTTTATAAGCCATATTGCTCGAGCTTGTCTCAACTCTATCAAGCAGAGCCTCGTAATTATCCTTTGCAACTTGATCACCCCTTATCTGAGAGGAAACATTCCCTCAAGTGTCCTTATCCTACATGTGCTTTCTTGCATTGAGCATAGGTATGTTCCACTGCTTGGAACTAGTTTGCTTTCCCACGACACTCGTTTCCTCTTTATTGTACTGTAAGCACATTTTATTCCTTTTCAAGCTTTCTAATATGAAAAAGACCAAAAAAATAAAAAATAAAAAAACATAAAAAATCGGACAAGAAATGATATTTTCTTATATTGGCAACTATCATGTCGGCTTTGAAAAAAACATAGTTTATGAGTCTATTCATCATGGGTCGGGTTTTTGGCATGACCTTAGGAGATGTACTCGTCATTTAAAGCTTTCATTAATTCCCTCCTTCCAGCGGATTCCATTCCATCGACTTTAGATCATTTGTTCAGGAATTTGGATCCATAGTCAGTTGAGTGCCTTGAGACTCATAGTCATCAGTGGCAGGTTCTTTCGCCATCGACATGTTTGGGAATACATAAATGTCCCTTGATCAATGGATTCTTCAAGTGTTCGACCTCAACACCTCTATTCGCACTTGCACTTGTTGAATGGACTTGATACCTTGACACCCATTTTCATCATCAATGGGATGTCTCGCATATGTTAATGGTATACATCAATGATCGATAATCAAACGATGTTTCATCATGTTCGACCTCAACGCGTCTATTCACGCGATGGTACATGTACCATCGATCATTTGCGTAGAAGACCTCAGAGTATGGTGGCATTCCATATATGCTACTACCTTGATCCCGACAGTACTTATGGGATTTCAGTTCTCATACCAGAGCAGTGTACCTTATTATGTATCGGATGTCTTCATTTAGTATGGAGACCAGACTCCACTATGTATTGTACGTGGTTGTGACCACTTATGACATATCTTTATTGTGCCTATTCATGGCCATTGTACTTATATGTATATGGGATTGCTATATATACTCCAAATATGCAATCATGTACACAAAGTTATCATTGTATTATGTGGACAAGTTGTTAGTTATTCCATCTGGATCTTCACTACTCCACTCCTGGGACTATTATAATGTATTTCGGCTATCATGTACCCATTTTATTGTTAGGATTATTATTAATCCTCTCTTTGAACACATAATCTATTTGTTCATTTCCCTAGCTTAGGAGGTCTTCATCACTTCACTAGTGCATGGGGGACACATCTAATGGACAACTACCACTAATTGTGCTTGTTAGCATTAGTTTTGGTGCTCCATGGATCAATCCCTATAATATCATAACCCACTCTAAGTGCCACCAACAGTTTCCAGTAGTTGACTCTAGTAGGTATTCAATTATGTCCAGTTATGTTCTAATTCCCATTAGTTAGTCCACTCTCTGTCTCTCTAGCGCCAATTTGCATGATTTAAGGGAGTATGGGTGCCTTTGTTCACCTACCCTCTTTAGTTAACTGATTGTGAATTGTTTTAGTGATCCAGAGTTGCACTAGTTAGATTTAGTGGTGATTTTCCCACAATGAGTTAGCTTATGAGTCAGTATAGGTTGGTAGATTCAACTGCCTCTTTAGGTATTCGGATTATTCCTTGATGTTGTATTATATATTAACCCATAATGATGAATAATATTGTATGGAATATTTCTCATTTTGTTCTTCAACTCATTGTGTAATAGCAATTATTCTTCATCTCTTATTTCTCAT
The DNA here is from genome assembly GCA_001517045.1 of Pseudotsuga menziesii. Classification (NCBI taxonomy): domain Eukaryota; kingdom Viridiplantae; phylum Streptophyta; class Pinopsida; order Pinales; family Pinaceae; genus Pseudotsuga; species Pseudotsuga menziesii. The sequence goes on along the minus strand of LPNX011189805.1, from coordinate 841,536 downwards.
GTGCAATCTATGTGAAGACCATTTTTGTCCCAAGATCTGTCTGTCAGAATCTAATATGGTATCAGAGCCTGGTCAGGCTATTCTAATCTCCCTCAAATACTTCCATTGATGCACCAAAAGCAGCTGGGTTCCACATAATTCCCGGAATAATTACATTGCTCCCTCTAGATTTTGTCCAGAGAAGTCTATCCAGGTGTAAAACACCCTAATAATGTGTTCATTGTCGAAGTAGAGGTTGATTTATCTTACAAAAGAAATTATTTTTAGTTTTATGCAGGTATTCAGTTCTCTCACCAGTAGCGCAACAACAGAGCATGGATCTATCTAAGATAGTAAACTTGAATTCCTTCAATTACCATGAATGGAAAGCCAATATTGAGATATTGTTGCGCAACAAAGGTCTCTATAGAGTTACTATGGCCTTGGTAATCAACCCAAATGCAGTTGTTGAGAAAGCAAAGTGGCATAACATGAAGGATGAAGGTCTCTCTCTCTCTCTCTCTCTCCATAAATTCTTTTCCATCTTGATGGCTTGACAAGCCCGAATGAAGTGTGGATCAAACTTGAATCCCTATTTGGAAAGCAATACGATCTTAGAGGACATCAATTGGAGAATAAGTTGATCTCATTGAGACCAAGTGACTTCGAAACCTTTGAGGAATTCATCACCAAGTTTAAATGACTATTGATTTTTCTCAAGCAGTGTGGGATTGAGAAGAAATAAGCAATTAATCCTCTCCATCCTATTGAAGTTGGGTCCAAAATACTCAATTTTTGTGTCAACATTCAATGCTACTAAGCTTAAAGTTCAAAATTGGAGGATGCTATCCCTGGATGCATTCATAGATTCTCTCACTCAAGAGAAAGTCAAGATGATTCAAATGGGGACTCTCAAAACCTCCAAGGATCATGCGCTTACAACTATTGAAAGCAATAATTTCAAATCCAAAGGAAAGCAAAAAGTGAAGGAGAAGAAGCCAAAGCCAGACTCTGAAGATGAAGGTTCTTACTCTACTGATGAAGGCTCAAATTCCAAGAGGAAGGGAAACAAGAAAGAAAGATAAAAGTATACATATTGCAGCAAACCGTCTCACAATGAAAAATATTGCTTTAAGAAGAAAATGGACATCATGACTCAGTTGCTGGAAAGGAACAACATTGATGTTCCATATTTTTCAAGAAAGGAAGGGAAAAATTTGCTTATCCCGCACTGTCACAGTGTGCAATTCAAAGGTAACGAATGCCATGCTTTGGTTGATAGAGTTAAATATTTTCTCCATGTATCTGATTTTGATACTCATTCTGATATATCAGAATCATAAATCTCTTTTCCTCCCTTGGAAAATATACATATCACTTCCACAGAGCCATCTCCTCTCAATACTAGTTTTTTGTCACTAGTTTCTGACTTGTCTTCATCCAACTCTTTCAAACTCCATTCATATTCTTCTCTCTATGATTTAGAAGATGATTTTCAGGCTGATATGCAGGCTATGACACCCTTATCCCATCCATTTGATGCTCAGAAGACCCTACAACTCTCAAATTCTCCAGTTGGTAAACTACACAATTTCATGGTTTCCTATACTGTATCATTGGTGCAGTTTGTCATTATGTCTTTTTTTTCATCATTGGCTGGTTCTTCATATCATTGGATATATGTGGGATATTGTTACATACATTTGGATTTGATATAACCTTTATTAGGTCGAATTTTAGATCCTTATACTCTCTAGATTTGCACAAATGTCAATGTACACTAGTTGCACCTAGTTTTCCTACTGTGATTCAACTTGATTTTGGAGCCACTATAACTTGGTTGTTTTCTACTCCATATGACTTAATTTTTGATATTTCAGAGTCTCATAAGCTCTATTACATAATTAGAATGGTTTCACATCAGTTTGGAAAGAAGTTTTATGATTGGTTTCACCATTATACAGCTACACTAGAAATTGAGTCTGTCGATTTCATTGATGTTATTTGGCTAGGGGATGATTGCACATATCTCTTTTCCATGGCTGATTTTATGAGCAGATCTGATATTTTATGTTGTCACATCAAGAAGCATTCATATGATGCTTCTTCATCACCAGAGGATAAGCTTCAACGGATTTCTCCTCATGTTTTTTGTATACACAACATTGGAAAACTGATACATGATCAAGGCATCTACAACAATTCCACAAATTTTTTCACCAAGAAGGAGTATATTCAGCTTATTCAAGTGAAGAACAAGATAGAGTGAAGACATTCATTTAAATTATGTTCCATGTCCATTTTTTAGGAAGGATTTTCCTCATGCAGTTTTGCCTTTTTCTTCATTTTACATTAACAAATATTTTTTTACATTTAGATTGTATGGGTGACTTTTGGTCTTAGTTACCAGGGCCAGGTTGTCCAAAGTTTAGATTAAACGAGGGTGTTAGGATTATTATTAATCCTCCCTTTGACCACATAATCTATTTGTTCATTTCCCTGGCTTAGGAGGTCTTCATCACTTTATTGGTGCATGGGGGACACATCTAGTGGACACCTACCACTAACTGCACCTATTTGCATGAGTTTTGGTGCTCCAAGGATCAATCCCTGTAATTTAGGAACCCACTATGAGTACCACCATCAGTGTCCAATAGTTGACTACAATAGGTATTCAGTTATGTCCAGTTATGCTTCGATTCCCATCAGTTAGTTCACTCTTAGTCTCTCTAGTGCCAGTTTGCATGATTTAAGGGAGTATAGGTGCCTTTATTCACATACCCTCTTTAGTTAACTGATTATGAAGTGTTTTAGTGATCGAGAGTTGCACTAGTTAGCTCTAGTGGTTATTTTCCCACACTAAGTTAGCTCATGAGTTAGTCTAAGTTGGTAGATTCAACTGCTTCTTTAGGTATTCAAATTATTCATTGATGTTGTATTATATATTCACCCACAATGATGAATAATATTGTATGGAATATTTCTCATATTGTTCTTCAACTCATTGTGTAATAATAATTATTCTTATTCTCTTATTTCTCTTGTGTGATATAAGTAAAGACTACTTTCCCAAAATCTACCTATCAGAATCTAATACTGACCTCACACATTGGGGGCATCTGTTATAGCATGTTTTGCCACACCTCATGCATCATGCCTTGATGGCCTTCACTCGTGCCCATGTAGACTCACAATACCCCTGATGCTTCAGTTTAACCCTTAAAAAGACATTTTTGAAGATATATGCGGGTCATCAGTTATACAACTCATGTATCTGCATCTTGCACCATTACTGCCCGTGTACATCGGGTTTTGTGCTAAAAACAAAAAAAATTGGAGTTTTCCTTATCAAGTAACGAATATATTGATCCTTGGCCATCCATATGCCAGGAAATGCTTCGATTCGACCCTCCATTTCTCATTTGAGGGCTATATATTGAGCCATTGTGAAGCACTGGAGGAGGAGAAACTTTAAGAGTAAGGAGACTATAGCAAAAATTTTCCACATTGCCATATACTTGAGTTTGCATCCCTTTGTCCTTGTTGATAGAACCATTTGTGTTTATCTCCCAAGATATATGTTTCCTTTGTGAGCTTTCCTTGTATGGAGGATTCAAGTGGTGGAGGCCCAAGTGGAGGGACTTAGTTTCTCGGTTCCAATGAGGTGCTGACAGAGGTTGTTGCATTGTATCTTTGTTTTTACATTCATAGAAATATCCATTTCTCATCCAAATTTCATGTGAAATTGTTTATATTTATCCATGGGTGTAAATTGCTTTATACATGTTTAAATGGATTATGCTAGATTGAATATTACACTTCATATATTTTCTGCTTGGATATATATTTGTTGTTGAGGGAAAATTGTAGGGACAAGGTTTTGATCTCGAGCTCAATGGTGGTCTTCTTCAAACATCTGGTTGAGGTACAACTTCGATCCCTTAGTTGTTAGTTTCTTTAATTTATCTAACATATTTGAGAATGAATCTGATTTTCGGTGTCATACTAACTGTTGTGGTCCACCCCTAACCATAGGAAGACTTTCTTTGTAACAAGGTGAACTAGGGTCAAGATCAAGCACAAAACTGGAGGAAGGGATAATAGATATGGGAGCAACAAAAGAAGAATGGAAATTCAAGGTAACATGAGGTTCAACAGAATTGAGTGGAGGAGAGTCTTCATTAAATTGAACATCCATCCAGATGAAAACACCTTGGGTAATTGGATCAAATAACATGTAAAGTTTAGAATCCTTACTATGGCCAATGAAAATACATTTGTGAAACATGGTATTATCTGGATTTATGTAAGAACGAAATGAAATAACATACATATAACCACATTGCAAAGAACACAATGATACAATAAACACAAATTCTATTAAATGGCATAAATAGAGCGGACTGCACAATAAAAGCAACTAGAATGGTGGTAGCGATATCTCTGAAAAGAGATGTGGCAACTACGCTCATATATGAAAGATGAATACAAAGAGAGGCTAAAAGGTCTTATTTATCATAACCACGAGGAAAAACCCTAAACATCCAAGAAACCTAATCCTAAAAGATGATTTGTCATAAAGTTTGTGGCCCCAAGGTGATCATTTGAACATTCAACTTCTCGGGGTCATAATGTTTGCATATGATCTTTGTTTGGGCCACTCAATAGCTCGTTGGAAAGATCTATCAAACATTTACAACTTTTGATTAGGGCCAATGCATTTGGACGGAAACCATGAGCCCCTACAATCTCCAAAAAACATCGTTTAGGCCTCAAAACGACCCCAAAAGTTTGGGGCCTGAAAAACCATAGAAAAATTACTACAAAATTGCAAAAATGGATAACTATTTTGAGTTAGTGGAATAGGTGGGTGGCCACTGATATCCTTCTGTATCACGGTCTCTAAATTTTTCTATTTTCCATGTGTAACATGGGCCCAACATTCACTGCCAAATATCCTAAAGTTATTAATATAAGGTTTCCTTCCATTCCATTTTTCTTTGAGAGTGATCTACAAAACTAAGTTAGTAGAGACTCTGTTCAAAATATGGTTAGCACAGTTGTTGGACACATGAATCCTTTAAAGTTAATATTATTATTATATTATTGTATCTATTATTCACATGAAATGAATACTAAGAATCTCAATGAATAAGAACAACCATTGGAAGTCCAAAGACACCTTGGAATGTAAATCCAAAGGTCATTCTCAATAGATTTATATGTACATATGTAAATGAGAAAAATGCATCAACAATTATTCATTTCAAGTCGTGTTATGTTCTCCTAACAAGGTTTCCATAACTCTTGCCATATTTTTTGCAAAACCTACAACCTTCTCGAGATAGTCTGCCATATTCTCTGCCAGACCTACATACATTTTATCCCCAATTCTACTATGCGAGTCTGTTCTTTCAATGGTATATTTTATCCCCAATTCTACTATGCCAGTCTGTTTTTTCAGTGGTACATTTTATCCCCTATTCTGCTATGCCAGTCTGTTTTTTCAATGGTACCTTTCTTTGCTTCTCACTGTTTTGAGACAAAAAGTTTTGTGTCCCCTCCCTCAATGGGCGGCTACTAATCTCCTTTTTGGGCGCTGCCTCTCTCTCTCAATGGGCGGCTATTTCTCTCCTTTTTGGGCTCTAATCTTCAAGACCGTGGGCATATACGTATCAGAGTTGTGACTCCGTGGATTTTTAGTGCATTGAAGAGTCGTGGAATCCTACATATTATTGTGTGAATACCAACACAACTGCGTGGATTTTTAGTGCATTGAAGAGTCGCGGAATCCTACATATTATTGTGTGAAGACCAACCCCGACTCCATATGAACTTAAAACGCTTTGTATGGTATTGTTGCGTAACGTTAATAGAATTTGAAGGTTTGGGCCACAAGACAACCCTTATCATGGAGTGATTACGTATCAGAATCATGTATGCGTTGAACTTGTCGTGAGTGTATCAAGAGTCGAGACAAAGGAGTCACAGATTCAACCATCTACATTTTTAATGTGTTTCCCTCCATCACTGGTCATTGCGTTGGAGTTGGAATGTACAACTTATGGGGTCAACTCTCCTCGCTCTTGAAAGTGACTGCATATAACGCACATTGAAGGTTTCATTGGTATTTTTAAGACTACATTTTATAAATTGGGCGGAGTTGTTGCGTTAGTATCACTGGTTTGTTGGAGATTTCTTTTATTGATAATATATGGTTGTGGTGATGGTAAATGTCAATCGCCCATTGATTCGGTGCGGTGAGCAAGAATGTAAAGAATGTATACTGTTATCTTTCTGGTATTGTGGGGTGGATCGCCTCGTGTGATATGAGGATTGGTTCTTGTTTTTCAGGCTCAGATTATTAAATCTTCATCATTGTCTAGATTTCAGTATCTTATGCCTATATATCCAGCGTTCGATCGTTGATGGATTGATTCAGATAAAAGTATTGATTTTACTTGTGGCCATCTTGGTATCTGGTTTGTATTAAGATGTTAGAGCTTTGATTTCCTTTATTTTTTTGGTCTGATAGTTGCTGTGCCATTTGATATTTGTTGTCTCTATTAGATATCATCTTGCTGTTTGATATCTTACCTAGCCGCTGCTCTTGGTAGAGATGATATAATTTGATATTCTATTTTATCAATACGTGGCCGGTTGTGCTTGTTGGAATATGACTGGAACTTTCGGTGCCTGTTTGGGTTATATTCTTATGGATATTCCTTTCTATGTTTGATATAAGAGACTCTACTTTTTTCAGTAGTTTTCAGCCCTTTTCAACTGTAAGGGTTAGCCTTTATTGGTATCTGTCTCTGATTGTGGGTCTTTTGGTACTCTGAATTGTATCTGGATACTTGAGTTTGGATTTTCTCTTTATGTGCTGGTTGCTTATATCTGCGCTCTTCTTTGAGGATCATATTATATGCCCTTTTGTCCTATGGCATTGAGGGTGGTATATTATTGATGGTGTCTTGATCTTTGATGGCCCGTCCTTCCTTCTGATTGTATCTGTTATTGCTGGGGTTGACATCAGAGATCTCCTGTATGGCACATATTTCATAATCTTTATTCTGTTCATCTGCCCGGTTATTATATTGGATCTCTGCTTTCTATGATCTGTTGTGGTTAGTATTGGTTATCTCGACTGTTACTCGGTATTGGGGGCTTTTCTGTCCTATTCATATATTTTCTATCCTGGATCTGATATCAGAGTTTTGTTGCTTATTCTAGTCTTAGAGCCCTCCTATTTTGTATGCTCCCTTTCTAGGGGCCTGATCTTGGTTTTTTATGCTCGGTTGGGACTCTGTTCTGTATATGTGAATTGCTTCTGGATTCATAACCCCTGTTTCTTATGGGGGAGCCCTTTAATGGGTCTACAGACCCTAGAGTGGCCATTAATTCTGCCCGATGTCAGAGGCGTAGAAAGGCAAAGGCCTACAAAACTTTGGAAGGTAAACTTAGATATGTGGTTGGAAGGGATATTTATATGGATAGGGTGGAAGCTCTGAGTCGTCGAGCTTTAATTGGTAGGCTAGAATATCTTACCATGGAAAAAAAGGACTGGGTATCTTGGGCTACTGAAAATTGGAAACATTTTCTTACTTATGTCCCTACTATCAGCCTACTGGTCCGGGGATGGATCGTTTTTGTTTTCTTAGAGGAGTCTCATGCCACTGAGGTTCTTAGCCGTCTCTGGCGAGTGGGTAATGGCTCTCTTGTTCTGGACCGTTGGCATGTTAATTTTGATCCTGCTAGAGAAAGGGTGAAAAAACGTCATTTGTGGGCAATTCTCCCAGGGCTTCCTCTCCCGCTATGGAATCGATCTCTTTTGGAAGGTGTTGGAAATACTATTGGTAGGTTTGTGGCATTAGAGGATGACTTCATGAACTCCTATGATAAAAGAAAGGCGAAAATTTTGGTTGAAATTGATATCACCAAAGGCCTTCCTGCTGAAGTTGAAATTCTCTGTCATGAGCGTTTGTTTATACAACGACTGGATTTTCTAGGCATTCCCTTTAGATGCAGTATTTGTAGAGAAACTGGCCATTTACGCCGTGAATGCCCTTCTCTTCGTTGTGAGCCTGTTAGGCGCTCTCTGAATGATTCCTTTATAAACTCCCCTTTATCTTCTCCAGAAAAGGATTGTTCCTCCTCGGTCCTTACTGTTCCCGCTTCTGGTAAGCTGAACAATGCTATTTCTTTATTTGGGGTTGTATCAGATGTGGATCTGGACATTATTGATTCTGTGATCAGTAGCAGAAAAGCGTCTTTACATTCTGATGTTATTCCTTCCGGTATTTCCCCTAGGTTGCCCAATCTGAGGTATACTCCTTTGACTGATTTGAATCAGGATTCTTCTCCTTCAGCCATTGTTTTTTGCCCTCCCTCTGCCCCATCTCTCTCTAAAGCTGCCCTAGATGCCCCGTTATGTTCTGTGCCCTCTTCCACCCCTCCGATTGTCATTACCCCAGTTCCTCTGTTTACTGAGGCTGACTTCCCCCCTCTTCCTTCTTCTGGTCAGTCTAGGCCCCGTTCTTCTGGTTCGTCCCCTATCAGCCCCGCTGCTTCCCCTTCCTTTGCCGATCCTTCTTTGAAAAAATCTTTAAGTATATTTACGGACAAGACACCTCTCTCTCCATCGATTCTCCCTCTTGATTCTATCAGATTTGAAAATGTCACGATTAGACGGAAGAAAAAGTCTTCTAATCCCCCTCTAGAATCTACCAATTCTGTCCAGGCTCCCTACACTCCTCTTTCTGAGAGATTAAAACCAGCTGAGAGATCTCTCTCTTCTCCCTCTCCTCGGGTCCTTAGAGCTTCGACCCCTGACAACTCAGTTTCTTAATGTGCATACTTTCACTGAATGTTCGTGGCCTGGGGAGTCTGGCCAAACAAAAAAGTCTCCGCCATATGCTGTCTGTTCTTTCTCCTGATATTGTTCTTTTTCAAGAAACTATGACTGGTCAATATCCTGCTTTATATGCCTTTTCTAAACTCTGTCCGGGATGGGAGTTCTGTGCTCTTAGTTCTATTGGCCTCTTTGGAGGTATTCTCTCTGGTTGGAATCCAAAAAACATTAAGTGCAAAGCCTTTCAGACGATTGCTGGTATTCTGCTGAAAGCCTCGATTCGGGGATCTTCCCTTAATCTCTCAATATTAAACTGTTATGGTCCTTATTTCAATCGTGTTTCATTCTGGAATGCTGTAGCTACGGGAGGACTTCTTTCTCTGCCAAATCTCATCTTAGCAGGGGATCTTAATCTCACTTTGAATGCTTCAGAAATTTGGGGATCCAAAGCCCTTCCAGATCCTTTGGGCTCTTTTTTCTCGAATCTTTTCTCTGATCATAATTTAGTGGATGTTGCTCCTCCCTGTGCTGGGCCTACTTGGAGGAATGGAAGGATTGGGGAAGATGGTATTTCTAAAAGGCTAGATCGTTTCTTGTTGTCAGATCAGCTGATCAGCTCTCTGCCAAAATATAGAGCTTGGATTCATAGAAGTGGGATTTCTGATCACTTTCCTATTGTCTTGGAATGGATTGACCATCTCAATCCTTGTACTTATCCTTTTAAGTTCAATCATACTTGGTTAGAAAATGAAGAATTTGTTCAGATGGTTCGTTCTGAATGGCCTCTTATTCAGCTGGATCCCTCTTTGGATGCCATGAATGATCTCTCCTGTAGACTTCGATCTCTAAAAGATAAGGTTAAATTGTGGACTAAATCTGCTGCTCTTAAAATGAAAGATAAATCAGCTGCTTTGGAAGAGGAAATTAGCTCTCTTCTCCAATCCTCTCAGACAGCTATATTAAATCAAGAACATCATCATCAGCTGTGCTCTCTCAAAGCTGCTCTAAAAAAGTTGTCTGATCATGAAATTTCTTCTGCAAGACTTCAAAGCAGAATAACCTGGGCTCTTAAAGGGGATGCTAATACTAATTTTTTCATGCGGTGGCTTCTGCACGCAAAAACCATAATGCTATTTGGAGTCTAAAAGATGAGTTTGGCACCTGGGTTTCTGATGATCAAAATCTTAAAGCCCTTGGTATTAAACATTTCAAGACTATGTTTGCAGATGACAAATTGACAAATCTAGAATCTCAACTGAAGGTTATTCGTCTCTTTCCTTCATATATCAGCCAGGAGGATAAAGATTCCTTCACAAGTCCTGTGACAATTATGGAAGTGGAAAACGCACTTAAACTTTTCAAAAAAGATAAAGCTCCTGGACCGGATGGTTGGCCAGTTGAGTTCTACTTGTTCTTTTTTGATCTTCTAGGTCCTCTCCTTGTTAAAGTGGTGGAATCAGCTAGAATCTCGGGTAGAGTGGCTCCTGCTCTCAATTCTACTTTTCTAGCTCTTATTCCTAAGACAGATCTGCCTGTTTCCTTTGCTGACTATCGTCCTATCTCCCTTTGTAATCTCTGCTATAAACTTATATCCAAAATTGCAGCTATGAGGCTTAAACCCTTTCTGGATGCTTCCATCTCTCCCCAACAATTTGGCTTTCTTAAGAATCAGCTTATTCAGGAACCCATTGCTATAACTCAGGAAGTTCTGCACTCTATCAACTCCAAAAATAAAGCTGCCATCATCCTCAAATTGGACTTATCTAAAGCCTTTGACAGAGTTAATTGGACATTCATTCGTCTTCTTCTTATTCAAATTGGTGTTCCCCTTATTGGAGGAAACTGGATCCTGGGATGCATTTCCTCAGCTAATTTTGCCGTTCTTATAAATGGATCTTCTTCATCCTTCTTTCCTGGCTCGAGGGGCTTAAGACAGGGATGTCCTCTTTCTCCCTTATTGTTCATTCTGGTTATAGAAGGGCTCAGTCTCTTGATTAAGGAAGCAAATCGAAATGGGAAAGTTAAAGGCATAAAAGTCTCTTCTAAACTATCTCTCACTCACCTACTTTTTGTAGATGATGTGATTTTATTTGGTCTGGGTTCCTATGAAGAATGGCTGGTTTTCAAAGGCATTCTAGATATTTTCTGTGAAGCCTCAGGTATGTCTATAAACGGGAACAATTCTTGTTTTCTGCAAAAAGGTGTAAATGAGGCAATTCTTCAAAGAATCTCTGGTATCCTCCCTTACAGGTCTGATGATTTTCAGAAAGGTTTTAATTACTTGGGATATTTCTTGAAACCAAATGGTTACTTGGTAAAGGATTGGCTCTGGATGGTTTCGAAATTTGAAAAGAAAATCTCCCATTGGACAAACAGGCTTCTTTCTATGGGAGGTAGACTTGTTCTTACGTGCTGTTCTTTCCAGTATTCCCGTCTACTGGCTGTCATTGATTCCGATTCCTTCCTCTATTCTAGATAAACTCAAAAAGGTGATATTCTCCTTTCTGTGGGGCTCTTCTGTTAAGCATAAAAAATATCATCTTGTGGATTGGCATATTTTGGCAAGGCCTACTTCCCTTGGTGGTTGGGGAATTAAGCATCTCCCTAGCTTTAGTTTATCTTTGAGAATGAAATCTTTCTGGTTGGCTGTCCACAGTAAAGGCATCTGGAACCTCCTTATCACGACAAATATATATGAAAAATAAGTCCTTTCACCTATGGCTCAGGGAAAAGCACTTCATATTTAATAATGCTTCTATCATATGGAAGGGTTTCATTGCTACCATTAACTGGATTGGTAAAGGTACCATTTGGCAAGTTGGTAATGGTGAATCCATTTGCTTGGGGGCAGATCCTATTGTGGGGTTGGGATCCTCTTTTTTTCTGCCTAGAGGATTGAGAGACTATCTAGAGGATTTTGGCATATGTTCCTTAGCCCAGGCTCTCAACTTTACATCAAATGCAACAGGTTATTGGTTTTTAGCAGAAGAACTTGATCTTACAGGTGATTGGAAATTCATTTGGGATTATTATATTAGAGGCCTGGAATTTGGTCGTATTCGGCTTACTGATCAAAGTGACATGTTAATCTGGTCCCACAATAATTATATTGGACCATTAACTGCTGCTGAAGGTTATTCCTGTATAATCTCCCACTGCTGTTCAGAATTAAATGATAAGGTTCTGAAAATTTTGTGGTCTTTGCCTATCCCTCTGAAAATCAAATGTTTCATCTGGCTTTTGATATATGGGAAGATATTAACCTGGGAACAATTACAGTCTAGAGGTATCAGTGGGCCTAGCCGATGTATACTTTGTGAAGGAAACTTGGAAGATTTACATCACCTTTTTTTCTGCTGTCCTTTTTCTGCCCGTATTTACACCTTCTTTGAGAGAAAATTCAGTTGCTCTTTCCCTAGTTTCAGCTCTGTCCACTCCTACTTGGACAGATGGTTCACCGGTTCTGCGAGTTCTGCCCCTTACTTATTCCTTCCTCTGTTTATATGTTGGGGAATTTGGCTCACTCGTAATTTCTGCATATTTGAAGATAAGAAACCCTCCATCCCAGCCTTGATCGCAAGAATTGAAGGGCTGATTATTTCTTTCCCTGTGCCTTTGAAAATCTGCAAAGCTCGCATTATTGGACCTAAACCAACAAAATGTTTTCCTTGTGGCTTTTTTGATGGTGCTGCTACGGAAAATTTGGGAGGATCTGGTTTTATGATTTATATCAATGATATGCATTTCTTTAGCTTTTCTATGGGTTGTGGCAGAAGCTCTAACACTAGAGCGGAATTATTGACTTACTGGGCAATACTAAAAGTCAGCCTTATGATGGGTATCCCTATTCAACAAATATATGGGGACTCATTGGTTATTATCTCATGGATTAACAGAATTTCTGCACTTGATGTTCCATCTCTGATGCACTGGTGTTGCGATATAAGACATATACTTCAAAAGGCCCCGCCGGTGATCTTCAAGCATACATATCGTGATCATAACTCGTTGGCAGATGCTCTCTCCAAACTAGGACTGAAATTGGATATGGGAGTTATTACATATTCAGAATCTTTGGATGGATTGATTGTGAACCAAGGCAATCTTTATCTCTTTTAGAGTAGCTGACTTTGTTTTTCAGCATGATTATGGCTATGATTTGATATCTCTTTCTGTTCTATGATTGAGTCCTTCTTGCCAGCACTCTGCTCTGATATGTATGATTGAAGTTCATCTTCGAATTCACAGTACTATCTGACATGTTACTACAAGGATGATGAAAAAAGTCTGCTATGTTCAGACTTTTTCTTATATTTCTGCTGTTTTGTTTAACATTTATTGATGATGATGGTGGCTCTCAGATTGATCAGTTCATGCTGATATGTATTGATACTTTTGCTGTTATGTTCTGTCATGATTTGGCTTTGGATTCTGGCCGTTATCATGCTGATATTGTAAAAGATGTCTTTTGATTCATATGAATAACAAAGTCTAGTATTTTTTCCTCTGAAAAAAAAAAGAGATCTTTCCCCGTCTTGATATATTACAATGGAACTCTCCTAATGTTACCACCATAGCTACTTGTCATAATGTGTTTATGTTTCAACATGAAGGCCTGGTCTTAAATACCCTCTAAAATAGTTTGGAATAAGTATTTTTTGGGAACTTGGTTTATAGTATAGCATCATAATGTCTTGATAATTATCTGAAATTGATTGCAAATAGTTCTAGTATTTTATGGTGGACACGAGTTTGATTCCTTTGGAATCATGATTTACCATGTAATAGAGCACAAGTTCTCGCAAGTTGCCTTTTGATTTTGAGTTGGTATAAAGCTTTGGGCTTAAACTTAATTCCATGTTGATTAGGTACTTGCATTCTCACTTTGGATTGGGAGGAACACATCGACTTCAATCACGTAGACAACATGCTTTATGCCACTATATTGTCCTTAAAAAAATTCTTTGTTTTAAGGATTGGGTGAAGAGGTAACAACCTTAGTTGTGTTGTTTGCATAACTTTTGCAACTGTATTGTTTTAATGAGAATAGTGAAACAAAGGTTGCATAGTTGTATGGTATTTCTTTTTTAAAATCTGTGATTAAAAACTACACTTTCAATTTGTGTCATTTTCAACAACCATGAAGATTGACTATAATTTTGGAAACAAAATTTATCATACAACCACAAAAAGCAACATTCATCTCATGACATGCAAAGCTTCCACAGAGATTGTTATTGCAAAGATTAGGAGAAAATAAATTGTATTGCATGGATCAACACAAATCTATTGATTTCTTATGTGTGTATAGAGGCTTGTCTATTTTAGTATCCTTCGTACCACAACTAAGCATCATCAAAGGATTCAACTCAAAGCAGTGTAAAGCATTCTTTGTAACTTGCAAGCTGTCATTTATGTAAGGTCATTCGTATTTTGGTTTTTGCAATTGTTTTTTGTAAGTGTCAAAACAAAATTAAGTTGAATTGTAATAGGGTACCTTCTTTGTTGAAGTCGACACCCTTTCATTTTTGAGTTGGTTTCTCAAATTTTTTACTCTTATTGTGAAAGGGTTGAGGTGTAAGAAACCCTTTGTGAGCTCTATCAATGTTTTGTCAAGACTTCATGGCTCAAACAATGATTTAGTAGAGTTATTGACTCTACTACTCTCTTTTGTCTACAACACTGCCACGGTTGACAAGACAAATCTCACTCATTTGAAATTATGTACATGATAAACTTGAATTTTTACAGCTTGAGTCGCAACTCCAACAAGAAGAAATACATTATGAACTTGTTCTTGTTCAGAACAATGTTCTTTGTGATTTCTTTCAACATCTTTCACACAATGACACCACTTCAAAAGCACATAATCAAATCAATGGCTCAACTTCAGAAGCAAAAGAAAAACAAGATGATGTTTTCCATACACATGTTCATCTTGTTCTTTCCAAACCCATCATCAAACCTTGGGAAGAAATTGTACACAACAAGCATAGAATCGGACTTGGATATGACAAGGAAGTGACATTTCACATTCTTGATTAATCCAATCTAATCTAGTTTCAGAGTGTTGGTTCCTAAAAGAAATTTCATCTTCATCTACTCCAGTTTAGAGTTCAAAATTCCAACATTGTGATTGAGTTGTCCAGATGAAAGTGTTAAAGAAATGTAACTACGAAGATATTCTATTTTGTATTCTTATTGTTATTACCTCTTTGGAGATGTTATTCCTTCAATTAGGGATGTCATTGATGTAATTGGTCATGTAAAGTCTTGAGGTAAAACCTCTGTTGTAAGTTGGGTCAGTAGTACCCACAAAAGTATTATTAAAATGTATTTTTGAGTCTCCCGAGGCAAGTCAGCCATGATTGGGAGGAGAAGTCAGCCCTGCTGAGTTATTAGGCTTCTCCATTGATCATTATAAATATGGAAGAGGCCTCACTCATTTGGAAACCCACAGAACTCAAGCAGTTGTGCTGGAGAGAGAAGAAACGGTCCATTTGGAGGAGAGGAAGCAATTTAGTCTTATTCTTTGGATCTTGCACTGTACTTGGGTGAAGTCTATATAGATGAAATTTTCTCGGGTTCTCTTCCCCATGAGGGTTTCCCAGGATAAATCTTTGTGTTCTCTTTTGTTATGTTGTGCTTGTTATTCTTTCAGTGATCCTTTGTTCTATTTGAATAGAAAACTTAACATGGTATCAGAGCCAACCTAAAAGAAGTCATTGTGTAACAACTCATCATGCAATCCAACACGATAGGGTTCACTATTATGGAGACTTGCCTCCACATATCAGCTGAAAAATAAGGTCCATTCAACTCGCCCTAGGAGGGAACATCTTTCAGTCAAAGCAGTTTTTCATTCTTAGGATTTTCACTTTTTGACCTATCACTACCGTTGGGCAGATTAATTGTCTAGTGAAATAAACAGCTAAAACTTCCAGAACATAAATTGTCAACCCGAGGAAGTCTTTATTTCAAAGGTATCGTGCAATATCTATGCAAGCACAATTTCTACTTAACACTATTGATCTATTGGTATGAAATTGAAACTCATTGTAAACTATATCACACATTCTTGAAGATAAATCAAACCCCAAACCTATTATAAAACCACATTGTAAATATAATCACACTTTAAACATTGCAATAAAAATCAACTCTTATGAAGCAAGATCTGATTACATAAATCTGAAAGAAGTGCTATATTGGCCAATGATCTATCAAAACAAATTACCCTTAATAACAACAATGATAAATATAACAATGAATGAAATCAAGAACTAAATAATAAATAAATCCAACACTTACAATCAACAATACCAACATCTGCTCAGGGAAGAGGGCCTTCCTCCACTGAGCAAAGCTGGATCTCCACAATGAAAGTGTACAACTCTACTTTAGGAAACCACTGGCATCTATTAACCAAGCTTAAACTATTACAAAGTTGGATATGAAGATAATAATGAATTTCAATACTAATTGTTCAACTCCATGAACATGAGATTGATTACATATTTATACATAAAAATCTCTCACGAGGATGAAGAACCGAATTCCCAACTTAGAATCTTTTTTAACAAATTTATAATTTGAAACACCGGTCGCAACAGTAAATCTAACAAAATCCCCTTTAAAGAGCATTCATATCTCTCAAACCGTGGTTGTTTTGAGTGGTTTTCTCACAATTCAAGTAATTGAGGTTGTTCTACACAAAACCCATGTCCCATATTTTCTAGATTCTTCTTCATATGCCCACAAATTGCAACACAAATTAATGTGTTCTTTTCTGACACACGTTTTTGGTTGGGACCGTTTGATCAAGAGTTGGAGGCTGCCATGTTGGATCTGGGTATGAATTCAAGATCATGAATCCATGTCATAAAACCTAAGAACACAACCATGTTATATATTTCCATGTGTTCTAGCATGCCCACTTTGGAGGCTTGAACCATAAGTGCTTCTATAAGTGACTGTTTCATAAACCATCATCAGTAAAATCATGCATAATAGTCTTCAATTCATAAAAAATAAAGGAAAATAATCATTATTAACCACTAAAGAATCAATGGGAGTAATATGGTATTTTACGATCCATTACAACAAATGGCTGGAAAATGGAATGATAAATGAGTAATAATAGGAAGACGATGGATGAAATAGGTGTCAATAAGTGATGAAAATAGGGACAAAATCGTGACCCAACAACTACTGTCGGGAGAAACTAGGGCATCAAAATTTTCAAGGTTCCATCCTCAGATTCTAGAAAAGCAAGATACAATTTTTCTCGCCTTAGGGAGGTGCATCATTTCCTCCTCTCAGATCTACAAGTGATCACAGCTGGAAAATTAGGGTTTTATAGTCAAACCCTAGGTCATCCTAAAGCTGGTTCCAAAAAAGGTCCTCAAACTATTAAGTACCATCTCCTATATTTCCATTTGAGGTTCTCATTCATTAAAAGATGACAAACAATACCAATCTAGATGAAAATCTCGAGGGAGCAAAGAATTTCAGAGCATGGACATATAGAATTATGCTCATCCTTGGAGAGCATGACCTAGATGGATACATCAAAGAAGAGGTCAAGGAACTAGAGGGAGAAGAGGAAAAATCCAAACAAAAGAAGGATATGATCAAAGTCAATAGGATCATAGATAACTCTATTAAGGATCACTTGATCTCCCAAGTGTCCTCAAAGAATACTCCAAAGGAAGTGTTTGATGCACTAACCAGTATGTTTGAAGGGAAAAACACAAAGAGGAGAATGACCTTGAGAAACCAACTCAAGGGTGTGAAGATGTGAAAGGCAAAAACCACGTAATAATACTTCTCCAGAGTATCTCAAATCAAAGAACAATTAGAAGCCATTGGTGACATGGTAGAAGAAGCTAAAGTTGTGATGACCACTCTAAATGGTCTTCCAAGAGAATGAGATTCCTTCATCAGAGGAATATGTGCTGGAAGAAAGCTAACCAAATTCAGCAAGCTATGGGAGGAATGTGTACAAGAATAAGGAAGGTTAATAAATAGAGAATACAAGTTAAATGAAGATGAAGACCAAGCTCTAGCTATGCATACAAAGAATGGAAGAAATAAAAGGAAGGATCGAGGATCTCCAACAAGTAGATCACTAAAACTCAAGAAAGGTAAGAATTTTAATAAGGATTACTCACCCTATGAATGCTGTACATGCCAAAAGTTAGGACATATCTCCAGACATTTTCCACTTAACAAAAACAGTTCAAAAAGAAGAACAAAAAATTCCATGCCCATGCAGCCGAAGAAAATGAATCAGAAGAAGAGAGGACCAGAGAGAATGAAGCCTCTAATGAAGAATATGTCTTGATATCAACCCTCACAGGATCAATCTCTTATGGAAGTGATACTTGGATCATAGATAGTGGTGCTTCCAAGCATATGATAGGCCACATAGATTCTCTCTCATGCCTCACTCGGAAAGATTATCCACACAAAGTACAACTTGGAGATGACTATCAATATCCTATCAAAGGAATGGGAGAAGCTTCCTACAAACCGAAATCCGGTAAGTACATGAAAATGAAAGAAGTCTTATATGTTCCAGGTCTAAAGAAGAATCGTCTTTCTATATCAGCTCTAGACAAGAAAGGCTTCAGAGTTGCCTTTGTAGATGGTGAATTTATTATGTGGCCAAAAGGAAAAACTATAGATGATGCAGTTGTAATAGGTATTGAAGAAGGAGGGCTCTACAAACTAAAAGGGCATACATACTCAACTTTCACAACTTGCACTATCAGTCCATGTGAACTATGGCATATAAGACTTGCTCATATAAAATACAAAGCATTACCAATTATGAGCAAGGTAGTAAGAGGTTTACCAGAAATCCAGACAACAATGAAGGGGTATGCAAAGGATGTGCTCAAGGGAAAAACACCAAGAATCCATTTCCAAGCAGTAATAGTAAAGCAAAAGGGATCCTAGATATTGTCCACTTAGATCTGTGCGGACCAATGTCAACTACTTCCTTAAACGAGTATGTCTATTATGTTTCTTTTATTGATGACTACTCATGTAATACTTGGATATATTTCTTGAAAAGGAAAGATGTAGTATTTGAAAAGTTCAAAGAGTTCAAAGCTCTCGTGGAGAATCTCTCTGAAAAGAAGATTAAGATATTAAGATCAGATAACGTAGGAGAATTCACTTCAAATGAATTCAAGGAATTCTGCAAAGAAGCTGGGATTAAGAGGGAGCTTACTACACCCTATAATCCTCAACAAAATGGAGTAGTAGAAAGGAATAACAGATCTATCATGGAAGCAGTCAAAGACATGGTTCATGATCAAGATCTACCCATGTATTTATGGGATGAAGCAGCAAAGACCGCATTCTATGTTCAGGACAAATTATCCCACAATGCGCTTGGAAACAAAACTACAAAATAAATGTTTACTAGTGAGAAGCCTGAATTCAGTCACCTGAAGATATTTGGTTGTCATGTTTACCTACATATTCCAAAAGAGAAAATATCAAAGTTGGACCCCTTAGGAAAAAAGGGAATATTTGTTGGATATAGTGATCAGTCGAAAGCATACAAAATATATATTCTAGGTTTTCATAAAATTGAGATCAGTAGATATGTCACATTTGATGAAGATGCAACATTCAACAAATCCAGAAAGACCCACGTGGATGAAGAAGAACAAGAAACTCCGAGAGTAGTAGAGATCAGTAAACCACCAGTTAGAGATGAAGAAGATCCTATACTATAAGTTCAGGACGTGGTAGAACCACAAGAACCTATAGAGACACCTCATGAAACAATCTCAACAAGGAAAAGACCAACTTAGGCTCATGATATAATTCAATAAGAAGAAAGATATGGTTCACCAGAAGGAAGCAAGAGACTAAGAATCCAATCCAACTACGTAGCATTAATGTGTAACCTTGTTGACGAAGAACTTACATGTTTTGAAGAAGCCTCAAAGAAGAAGGAATGGATGGATGCCATGATTCAAGAATATCAATCTATCTTAAAGAATGATTTTTGGGAAGTAGTGCCAAGACCAAAGGATAAATTAATGGTCTCTTCCAAATGTATTTTTAAGACAAATCATTTAGCTAATGGTAGTATTGAAAAGTTCAAAGCAAGATTTGTCACACGAGGTTTCTCTCAGAAAGAAGGGATTGGTTATGAAGAAAATTTTGTAGCAATAGCTAGATATACCTCAACCAGAACCATTCTTGCTTTGGATTCCAAGATGAGATGGAAATTACATCAAATCGATGTAAAGACAACCTTTCTAAATGGTGTTATAGAAGAGGAAGTGTATATTGAACAACCTCTAGGTTTTGAGACACATGATAAGAAAACACACGTGTGCAGACTAAAGAAAGCATTACATGGATTAAAGCAAGCACCCGGAGCATGGTACAGAAGAATTGATGACTTCCCGATGAGCCTAGGATTTACCAAAAGTAAAGTAGATTCCAACCTTTACTATAAGGTTGAAGATGACAGGATCATGCTATTATTATTGTATGTAGATGATTTGTTTTTGACAGGAAAGGAGAAGCTCATCAATGAATGGAAGAAGAATCTTGCGACAAAATTTGAAATGAAAGATCTTGGCATGATGCAATACTTCATAGGTCTTGAAGTATGGCAGATCCTAGATGAAATATTTCGAAACCAAGGAAAATATGCAGTTGAGATCCTAAAGAGATTTGGGATGTTGGATTGCAAGTCAATGAACACTCTGATGGTCACAAACCTGAAGCTCTTAAATGATGACTTGTCATAAATTATATATGTCACACTGTATAATCAGATTACCAGATCACTAATGTATTTGACAAATACAAGACAAGATATATGTTTTGTCGTAAACACATTAAGTCAGTATAGGGTAGAACTCAGGGATGTTCACCTAAAGGATACATTGGATTGTGGCCTCACATATGCAGTTGATAGTGAGTTTAGATTATGTGTCTAGACTGATTCAAATTGGGAAGGAAGTGCTCAAGACATAAAGAGCACTTCAGGATGTTGTTCTAATTTGGGATCAGGTGTGATCTCATGGCTAAGTAAAAAGCATACCACTGTTGCACTCAGTACAATAGAGGCTGAATACATTGCAACGTGTTCAGCCTGTAGTGAAGAAATATGGCTTCACAAATTATTGACATGATTGTTTGATGCCGAAATGGATGCAACCGATATTTATTGCGACAACTAGAGTTGTATCAAGTTAACAGAGAACTCGGTGTTCCATGATAAGTCAAAGCACATAGAGATAAAGTATCATTACATCTAGGATATGCTGCAGAGAAGAGCCATAAACTCTAGTATGTTCCTACATAGGAACAAATTACAAATGTGTTAACTGAGCCTCTGTCTCGTGTGAAGTTTGAATATTTTAGAGACAAGCTTGGTGTAGTCCGAAAGGACCTCCCTAGTAAGAGGGAGTGATGATAAGAGAATGAGATGGTAATGGTATGGAAGTACTAAGTTTTCCTTGATAAATTCGTGGACGTACAAAAAGAGAATGATGAACCCCAATGATCTGATCAATGTATAAAGAGCCTGGTCGTATCTTCGTGGGTAGATCCTAATATGATTGGTGACATCACTGAGGGTGGATCCCAGTATGACTGGTCATCTCACTAAGGGTAGATCCCAACATTGTTGGTGGCATCCTCACAAGGAAGATCCCAAGAAGGTTGGTCTTATCTTCAAATAGGAAGTTCCCAATGAGATGTGGTCCCACATTCATTTGTAGACGTTGTGGTCTGGCATTCATTTGCAGACGTTATGGTCTGACATTCATTTGCCGACGATGTGGTCTGGCATTCATTTGCATACATTGTGGTCTGGCATTCATTTGCAGATGTTGTGGCCTAACATTCATTTGTGGATGTTGTGGTTGGGCATTCATTTGCAGATGTTGTGGTTTGGCATTCATTTACAGAGGTTGTGGTCCGGTATTCATTAGCGGATATTGTGGTATGGCATTCATTTGCATATGTTGTGGTCCGACATTCATTTGCGGACGTTGTGGTTTGGCATTCATTTGTAGACGTTGTTGTGTGGCATTCATTTGAAGACATTGTGGTCCGAAATTCACTTGCAAACATTATGGTATAACATTCATTTGCAGACGTTGTGGTCCTGCATTCATTTGCAGACATTGTGGTCCTACATTCATTTGCGGACGATCCATCATATTTTGATGATGTGGGTGATTTCGCATTAAGCTACGATGTTATGTTAATTGCATATGATCCGATGTGCTGTGATGAGATGTAATGCTCATGATGATGCAACGAGATGTGATTCTCATGATGATGCTATGATATGTGTTGCTCATGATGATGCGATGAGATGTGATGCTCATGATGATGCGATGAGATGTGATGCTTGTGATGATGCGATGAGATGTGATGATCGTGATGTAGCAACGAGATGTAATGCTCATGATGATGCCATGACATGTGTTGCTCGTGATGATGCAATGAGATGTGATGTTCGTGACGATGCAACAAGATGTAATGTGATGCTTATTATGGTGCTACAAGATGCGATACTTGTTATGATGTGTCGAGTTATGATGCTCGTACAAATGTGTTCATGACATGATGATTGAGATGTGATGCTCTGTGATGGTGATATTCTACAGATAATGATAATGTTGATATAGTTGTGAAAATTTCCTATGTGTTGAAATATTATAACTTCGAAGAATATTCTATTGTATTTTATTATTGTAATTTTTTCGGAGATGTTTTATTCCTCCTTCGAGATGTTGTTATTGTACTTGGCCATCATAGAGTCATGAGGTAAAACCTATGTTGTACGTCGAGTTGATAGAACCCTCTAGAAAGTAATATTATATTGTTTTGAGTCTTCCTAGGTCGGCCTAGTTAAGTTTGTTGTGGCCGACCTAGTTAGGGAAAAAGTCAAGTGGAATATAAAGTATAAATAGGAGTGATGTACTCCTCATTTGTACACACTTAGTCACTTGTGTAATGTGTTGATTAAATTCTCACTGATGCCAATAGGTGTGTTGGTGTGTCTTGGTGCCCCTTGAGGAGCCCCTAAGGGTTAAGTAGTTGTCAGTGTCAAAGGAGACCTTTTGACCTTGTCCAATCCCAAGTATAAAGCCCTTGGTGCCCTTAGGACAGTGGAAAAATTCCTGTATACCCTTTAGAGTGTTTAAGTACCCCTAAGTTATTTCTTTGGATTCCCCAGTACCACAACCTATGCACTATTACCCTAGAAAGTGTCCTTGGTGGGTTGAAGAAGTTGCAATAGGAAAAATGACCCATTCTGTGGTCATTTGTGTTTTTAATGAGGTCATGGTACCCTAGGAGAAGTCCCCAAACCCACACCTTGATGGTCATGATGATGAAGCACATCCTAGCCTGTGGTGACTTTGTTGACCTAACAAAAAACCCTAAAACTCTTACCTATGGTCCATAAGCCCAAAAACTAAAACTTGTCTTTCCCTTAAAACACTAATGATGATGCCCATTACACAAAGCCCTCATTTGGTGACCTTAAACATATAACCCTTACCATTGGTTGAAGTAGCACTTAAACATATAACCCTTACCATTCGGCATATATTGGACTTTGACCACATAAAGAGACAACAGTTGGTAATAAGCATTCCATAGAGGAAGCCCTTCTCTCCTTACGAGTGCCGCAATCTGACTTTTCAATACCCATACTTCATGAGGCTTCACTACTTCAGGAATCATAGCAGTTACCATCATTGCAAAGCTTCTCCAGTGTTGATTTCCTCCCATCGCAACTGCGCTAGATGTTGTAGTAATTTGAATCCATAATGATGAATCTCAGAAGACCAATCTTGCATCACCAATGCAAATGAAGTATTTGCTAAATCACAGTCATCCCCTGATTTTAAACAAAATCCTGGGAACCTTCAACATGATAGATCATGATTCATGATTCATGTAATTCCAACACGTTTCACACCATGGGAGAGGTTGGGGAATCTGTAGCAATCTCATCTTGTTCAATTTACCAAATTTTACTGTTGGTGATTAAGTGGTCTGAATTGATTTAAATTCCATCTCGATGTAACTCGAAAACAACAAGAAACCACGCGTAGAGATGAAACCTTACGAAGGGATGATGTACATGAGCTTCTTGAAATCCTCAAGGAGAGGAAAATTTGTGTAAAGAGCCGGATTTGGCCTTACGCCATGGCCTATTTTTTTTTAATAATTTTTTTTAACCATTTTCGTGAAAAGAAAAACAACAATTAGCCCTTAACTTAAATTGAAATGGATCACTTTAATACCCCGTGAATGTTTTTAATCATTATATAATAAATTGAATCTCTCAATATCCTTCGAAGAAGTCATCCCCCTTTAAGAGTTTAAGGTAAAAAATAAAGTTTAAAATTAATAAATTATTTAAACTTTTACTTCCTCCAACGTTGACCTTCATGAAGTCGGCCCCATTAAGTGGTTAAGTATTGAAACATTTTTAAAAATTTGATAAATTGTTTTTAACCCTTCATTAAGCTGGGTTTAATTGTTGTCCCTCTCCACGCCTAGTAGGTGTATTTATGCATAAAAAAGGAGTCATAACAAAACATAAAAATGACCACAACTTTTTGGAAGTTTGACTGAGATTATTGATTGGTTTGAGGTAGAAGATTCACATATGTTTGGACTGTTTTTCGGTGACTGAGGAAGAGAAATTGAATTGTAGACCCGAGTTTGTGTGACAGTCCCAAGTTCTACACCTTATCACAGACCCGAGTTTGTGTGACAGTCCCTTATCACAGACCCAAGTTTTTAAATAGAATAATGCGGGTTCCTTTTGGAGAATTAATAGCCCAAAGTTATGTTAAGATCGGTCGCGAATTTGATCACTTAGAATCTACAGTACAGTTCGAGTTAAGGTGCTTAACAGTAATCCTATTATAGTGACATTCCTGGGGTCATATTCAATATAGTCCCGAGTTTTCTGGGTGATTTCTTTGGGCATAAAAAGGTCTGAATTTGAAGTCTACTACAATATGCATAGTCCAAGTCTTGACAAGGTATGTACAGTGATGTGTTTATATGTACAGTGAGTATATGTATATATACAGTAAAGTGTACAGTGGTATGTATAGTACTGTGTGAACAATATGTGTGAGCAACGATTAACAATGTATACAGTATATAAATGTGTGAGTAGTATTGACTACATTGGTATATTGATATATATGCTATAAAGTGATGATGTACTCCTATGCTCTTTAATGCATTCTATGATGCATGCTTTGATATGATGATGCACTCATATACTTGATGATAATAATGCATGTTATGCTATGATGATACACACCTCTACAATATGATGTACGTCATGATGCACTCCTACACTCTATGATGATGATGTGATGATACATGCTATGACATGATGCACTCGATGATGATGATGTGATTATGCATTCCTATACACTATGATGAACATGCATTCTATGGTATGATGATTCTCTCCTATGCACCATGACATGCACTCTATGATGCATACACGATGATTATGTATATTTGACAAGGATGCTTACCATATGACGATAATGCATATCCTACGATGATGCATGCATACCTTATGATAAGTGAAAGCAGAGCATAACTACTTGACGAGTGTCTGGGTATGATGAGGTGTACAAGGATGTACATGAGCAGTGTATGGCAGTGAAATGACTTATTGGTGTACAAGGATGACTTGGCAGTGATAAGAGGGTAGGGATTATTAGCAGCAGATTCAGTGATTGGTTTGACAGGTCCATTGTTTCACTCGTATTTTTCTTCAGAGTGGTAGGGTGGTGCTAGGGCTCACAATATTGTGAGTTAAGTTGTTGTAGTAGCTTGTCAACTATAGTTGACAAAGCCTAAGGGGTTGTAGCCCCTTCCAGTTGTAGTTGGTAAAGTTGTATTAAATTTGTTTACTCCAATTGTTGCTGGGTCAAATTTATTTTTAAAAAGGATTCCATGATTTTACCCCCAGGACTTGGGTTTCCACGTCAAAATATTGTGTACTGTGCATATTGTTATTTTTATGTACATTGATGCTATGCCATGATTGGTGATTAACAACCTGCTATTGATTAAAAAAATTATAATTCTGAAAATATTGATTCACCCCCCCCTCAGTATTTCAACAATTGGTATCAGAGCGGGTTCCTACAAAACAGTCTAACTGTTGGAAGGCAAACATGGGCAAGTTTGCTAAACAAAGCAAAAATGGATCACCCTTATTTGATGGGACCGACTATGCATTCTGGAGCATAAGGATGAGAACCTACATAAAAGCTCAAGGAATAGAAATATGGAAAAGTATCGAAATGGGTGCAAGGTACCAAAGGCCATGCCAACAGATGCAGATGAGTTGACTCAATACAATAACAACTGCAAAACCAAAAATCACCTTATGGGTGCTATAGATGAATTCATCTTTAACAAAGTGATGAACTGCCCCTATGCAAAGGAAATGTGGTACAAACTCCAAACCACAAACGAAGGAGATAGTAAAGTCAAGGAATCCAAACTTCAAACGTATAGAGGACAATTTAAACATCTGAGAATGAATGAAGACGAAGACATTGCAACCTATATTATTCGAGTTGATCAACTTGTGAATACCATAGAGGTTTGGGCAAATAATTTGATGAGTCCATAGTTGTTCAGAAAATTCTAAGGACTCTTCACAAAAGTTTCAATTATAATATCTCTGCCATAGAAGAAAGAACAGATCTGAAGACTATGACAATAGATCAAATACATGGGACTCTTGTGGCCTATGAAATGAGAGATGAATACATGTCAAGAAAGGAAGCAACATTCAAAGTCCCCTCCAAACAAGATGGGAAGATCGAATCAACAAAAGGCAAGCCAATAAGTGATGATTCCGATGAGGAGGAAATATCCAACTTCGTACGGAAGTTGAAGAGAGGTACTGGGAAATACAAAGGTAAGTTGCCTCTTAAATGTTTTTCATGTGGAAAGATAGGTCATTTTTCTTCTAAATGTTCGTATGCAAATAAGTCAAGTAGTGATGAAGATGGCAACTTCAAACCCTACAATAAGTACAACAATTACAAGGATGAGAAAAGACTCAAGTTCACAAAGAAGAAAAGTATCTATACAAAAAGGGACATTAGCTCATCTAATGAGGAATCCGATAATGACAATGATAGTGACTCTGACATAGAAAGTACTCTTCATGGCAATAAACTCAAATGAGGCTCTTAATAGTGATGAAGAATCCAAAACTAAAGGTGAGGTAGATCTTGAAGCAGAAATTATAACCGCCTTGAAATATCTGAAGAAAGTCAGGAAGGAGAACAGGGTGCTTAAGGAAGAGGCACAAGGGTTTGAGCAAATCATTGCTGACTTAAAGGTCAAACTAGAAGAATCCAAAATAATCGAAGACTCTCTTACTAAACAACTGATGGAAATTATGAAAGAAAAAGAAAATCGTGAGGCCGATTTAGCAACTCTGAAGACAAAATTACAGACGAGAGATATAGGAAAGAGTTATGAAAACAACTCCAAGATTCTAGAACAAATTATCAGCAATCAGAAGCCATTTTTTGACAAGGCCAGTATAGGATACAATAAAAATACTGATGAGGACTCAAGCTCAATGACGACAGGTAATAAAGAGAAGCTAAGAAGCTATGCAGAAGTTCTCAAGGACTCGACTAATGAAGAAGAGATCGAATGCCAACTAGAACAACCCATACCAAAAGAAGGGCCAATAGAAAGACAAGATCTTAGAAGAAGAACTCCTTCATTTGTTCCCAGGTATGGACATTTCTTTTATGGGTATTTCTTTACATGTGGAACATTTGGACACAATGCTGTAAACTGTTTTCAAAGAACAAATTTTGAAACAAGGAATAACCCTACAAGCCTCAAATGGGCACATTATAATAACAAATTTTGTCCCTTAAGATCAAAAGTAGAATGTTACAAGTGTAAAAACTTTGGACATATAGCCAGAAATTGCAGAATTAAGATACCAACAGAAAGGTCCAACAATAAAAAGGGAGAACATCACAAGATATGGATGAAACGCAACGACAACTCAAATAACTACGAATGTGGAATTTCTCTTCAAGTTCAGAATAACAACTTTGGTGAATGGTATGTTTATAGTGGTTGCTCCAAGCATATGATAGGTAACAAAAGTGCTTTTGTCAATAGTTAAAAGGATAAAGGATCTGACTCTTTCGGAAATAACAATTCAACAAAAGTGTTGGGGAAAGGCACAATAAAGCTTGGAAGTAGAAACTCCCTAGATGAAAATGTCGTGCTTGTAGAAAACATGTAGCATAATCTGCTGAGCGTCGGTTAGGTGTGTGATCAAGGACATGAACTCCTCTTCAACTCAAAAGGATGCAGAATAAGGACACAAGGATCTATAAAGTTAGTAGCCACAACCACTAGGACTCCCAACAACATATACGTGTTGGATAAGATTGAGTGCGAGAAATCTTACTTGCGAAAATAATATGAAAGATGGATTTGGCATAGAAGAATGGGGCATATACATTTTGACAATTTGATCAAAATCTACAAAAACCAAGCAGTTCGAAATATGTCGGAAGTCACAAAGCCCGCTAACTTTGTATGTGAATAGTGTCAATATGGAAAAAAAACAAGAGTACATTTCAAGACAAAAGAGAATTTTTCTATGAAACCTCTGGAGCTCGTTCATACTGACCTATGTGGACAAACAAAGAGAAAAGGACTGAATGATGAACACTATTTTATGCTACTTATTGATGACTATACCAGGATGACATGGGTATGTATTTTCAACAGGAAGTCAAAAGCTTTTGGATGTTTCAAAACTTTTAAGGAATTGGTCGAGAATGAAACAGGATCATGAAGCAAGTGCCTTAGATCCGACAATGGTGGAGAATTCACTTCAGATGAATTCAATAAGTAATGTGAAGAGCATGGAATAAAAAGACAATTTTCAATAGCCAGAACACCTCAGCAAAATGGAGTTGCTGAAAGAGAGAACATATCAATAATGGATATGGCTAGAACCACGTTGAATGAAGTTTTTTGGGGACAAGCAGTTCATACAACAGTACACATCATGGACAAACGATTACTTAGAAGAAAAAATGATAAAACTTCCTACGAGATATGGATAGGAAGAGCGATAAATGTATGACACTTCAGAATATTTGGAAGCAAGTGCTATATCAAAAGAGAAGATAAGAAGATTGGAAAATTTGATTCTCGAGTAGACGAGGACATATTCGTTGGATATTCATCCAAAAGGAAAGCTTACAAATTCTATAATTTGATATTAAACAAGGTAATCGAAAGCATCAACGTGAAAATAAATGAGGGCATACTAACATCATCTAGAGAAGACTCAGAAGAATCAGATGATGAAGAAAAGGAAGTTTTTGATCAGAAAGAAATGAAGGAAATTAAAATGGAAGAATAACTAGATGAGAATGAAAAATAACTCACGGAAGATGAATAACAGAATCAACCAATTGTGGAACAAGAAGAACAAAGGGATCAACGAAATCCTAAGAACTGGTGCCAAAAGAACCATCCATCAGATCAAATGATTGGTGATAAGAATGCCAGAATAGGAACAAGAAGAAGACAATATGGAATAAATGAGCAGGTACACTTCTCTCTATTGTCTACAACTGAACCATGAACTTTTGTAGAGGCTCGTATAGATGAGCATTGGGTCAAAGAAATGGAAGAAAAATTAGATCAAATTGAGAAAAATGAAACATGGGAACTTGTTCCTAGACCAAACAACAAGAATGTGATTGGAACAAAGTGAGTTTTCAGGAAACAAAATGAATGAATATGGACAGGTGATTAGAAACAAGGCCCGTTTGCTTGGTAAAGGCTATGCTTAGATCGAAGGAATAGACTTTGATGAAACATTTGTGCCAGTATCGAGAATGGAAGCTATCAGAATGATATTGGCTTATGCTTGCTCCAAAGACATCAAAGTGTATAAGATGGATGTAAAATCAAATTTTCTAAATGGGGAACTAGAAGAAGAAGTCTACATCGAACAACCAGAAAGGGTTTCAGCTTTGAGAAAATGAGGACTATGTATGCAGACTCAAAAGGGATTTATATGGCTCAAAGCAAGCTCATAGAGCTTGGTACTCCAAACTGGACAGGTACTTGCAACAACAAAACTTTAAGAGGGGAAGTGCAAACAAAAATTTGTACATCAAACAGGATGACGACAACATACTCATCATGGAAGTATATGTTGGTGATATAATCTTTGGAAGTGATGATGATTAACTAAGTCAACAATTTTCTAAGTACATGCAGAAATAATTTGAAATGTCTTTTCTCGGTGAATTGACCTTCTTCTTGGGACTTCAGATATATCAACGAACATGAGGCATTTTTATTTCTCAAACAAAATACATCAAGGAAATGTTAAAGAAATTAAAGATGTAAGATTGGAAACCCGTGAGTACTCCTATGATCACCTGTTGTAAGCTGAGCAAGGAAGCTGAATCTAACGAAGTTGATCAAAGGATATATAGATTAATGATTGGTAGTCTTCTATATGTAACATCCTCAAAACCAAATGTAACGCAGGTTGTCAGACAAGTTGCAAGATTCCAAGTTGCTCCAAAGGAAACTCACATTATAGAAGTCAAAAGGTCTTCATATATAATGAAACTATGGACTTTATACAAAAGGAAATGAGCTAACATTTATAGCTTATTTGAACACAAATTGGGCAGGATGTGTTGATGATAGAAGAAGCACCAGTGGAACAACATTATTCCTAGGTAATTGTCTAGTATCTTGGTCAAGAAAAAACAATCTTCAATGTCCTTATCAATCGCAGTTTAACATAATATATAGTAGCAACAACTTGTTGTACTCATATTCTTTGGATGAAGCAAAGTATAAAAGACATACACGTGACATGTGATGAGCCAATTCCAATTCTATGTGACAATATGAGTGCCGTCAGTATCTCCAAGAATTTAGTCATGCACTCCAAGACCAATCACATTCCTATCAAGTTCCACTTTCTTCGGGAACAAGTCACATAAAAGAATATCAAGTTAGAATATATTGAGACAAAATAATAGATTGCAGACATCTTTACTAAGCCTCTCCCAAGAGAGACCTTTGAGTACCTCCAAAAAAAATTGGGAGTCATACTATCTCCTAATTGAATCGATCCATCTTCAACAACACATCAACATGATAGGGGGAGAAGTAATACTACAATGAGAACCCTTTGTCATTGATTCCAAAGGGGATGAAAAAGTTGAACAAGGAAGGAAAATGAAGGTTTCTCTAAGGGGGATATTTGTGAACAAAGGAATCTCATTCTAAGGGGGAGCTTTAAAGTTGTCATCAATGACTAAGGGGGAGATTGTTGACTAAATTGTCATCGATGCCAATAGGTGTGTCGGTGTGTCTTGGTGCCCCTTGAGGAGCCCGTGAGGGTTAAGTAGTTGTCATTCTCAAAGGACACCGTTTGACCTTGTCCAAGCCCAAGTTTGAAGCCCTTGGAGCCCTTGGGACAATAGAAAAATACCTGTACACCCTTTAGAGTGTTTAAGTACCCCTAAGTTATTTCTTTGGTTCCCTAGTTGTTTCTTTGAATTCCCCAGTTCCACAAACTTTGCCCTAGTTCCCTAGAAAGTGTCCTCAGTTGGTTGAAGAATTTGCAATAGGCCAAATGACCCATTCTGTGGTCATTTGTGTTTTTAATGAGGTCATGGTACCCTAGGAGAAGTCCCTGAATCCACACCTTTATGATCATGATGATGAAGCACATCCTTGATTGTGGTGACTTTGTTGACCTAACAAAAAACCCTAAAAATCTTACCTATGGTCCCTAAGCCCACAAAATAAATTTTTCCTTGCCCTTAAAATACTAATGACGATGCCCATTACACAAAGCCCTCATTTGGTGACCCTTACACATATAACCCTTACCATTGGTTGAAGTAACAATTAGCCCTTAACTTAAATTAAAATGGTTCACTTCAATACCCTTGTGAATGTTTCTAATCATTATATAATAAATCAAATCTCTCAATATCCTTTGAGGAAGTCCCCCTTTAAGAGTTTAAAGTTTAAAATAAAGTTTAAAATTACTAAATTATTTAAACTTTTACTTCCTCTAACATTGACCTTCATGAAGTCGACCCCCTTAAGTGGTTAAGTCTTGAAACATTTTTAAAAAGTTAATAATTTTTTGTAACCCTTAATTAAGTTGGCTCTAGTTTCTCTCCCTCTCCATGCCTAAAAGGTGTATTTATACACCAAAAATGAGTCATAACAAAACATAAAAATCATCACAACTTTTTGGAGGTTTGACTGAGATTATTCATTGGTCTGAGGTAGAAGATTCGTAGAGGTTTGGACTGTTTTTTGGTGACTAAGGAAGAGAACTTGAATTGTAGACCTTAGTTTGTGTGGCAGTCCCAAATTCTATACCTTATCATAGACCTGAGTTTTTGTGACAGTCCCTTATCATAGATCTGAGTTTTTAAATAGAACAATAAGGGTTCTTTTTTGGAGAGTGAACAATCCAAAGTTATGCTCAGAGCAGTCCCACATTTGATTACTTAGCATCTACAGTACAATTCGAGTTAAGGTGCTTAATAGTAATCATGTTACAGTGATGTTCATGGGGTCATATTTAGTACGATCCTGAGTTTTTTGGGTGATTTCTTTGGGGATAAAAAGGTCTGAATTTGAAGTCTGCTACAATATGCACAATCCAAGTCTTGACAAGGTATGTACAATGATGTGTTTATATGTACAGTGAGTATATGTATATATACATTAAAGTGTATAGTTGTATGTACATTAGTGTGTGAACAATATGCGTGAGCAGTGATGAACAATGTATGCAGTACATAAATGTGTGAACAATATTGACTACAGTGGTATATTGATATATATGCTATAAAGTGATGATGTACTCCTATGCTCTTTGATGCACTCTATGATGCATGCTTTTATATGATGATGTACTCCTATACTTGATGATGCTAATGCATGCTATGCTATGATGATAAAAACCTATACAATATGATGTACATTTCATGATGCACTCCTACATTCTATGATGATGATGTGATGATACATGATATGACATGATACACTCGATGATGATGATGATGTGATTATGCATTCCTATACACTATGATGAACATGCATGATACGGTATGATGATGCTCTCCTATGCACTATGAAATATACTCTATGATGCATACATGATGATGATGTATATTTGATTAGGATGCATACCCTATGATGGTAATGCATATCCTACAATGATGCATGCATACCTTATGCTAAGTGAAAGTAGTGCATAACTATTTGATGAGTGGTTGGGTATGATGAGGTGTACAAGGATGTACATGAGTAGTGTATGGTAGTGAAATGAATTATTAGTATACAAGGATGACTTGGCAGTGATCAGAGAGCATAGATTATCAACAACAGATTCAGTGATTGGTTTGAGAGGTCCACAGGTTCACTTGTCTTTTTCTTTAGGGTGATAGGGTGGTTCTAGGGATCACAATATTCCGAGTTAAGATGTTGTAGGAGCTTGTTAGTTGTAGCTGACGAAGCATAAGGGGTTGTATACCCTTCCAGTTGTAGTTGGAAAATTTGTATTAAATTTGTTTACCCCTTGGACTTGGGTTTTACCCCTTGGACTTGTGTTTCCACGTCAAAATATTGAGCATTGTACATCTTGTTATTTTTATGTACATTGATGATATGATGTGATTGGTGATTAACAACTTGTTCTTGATTAAATTTTTTATAATTGTGCAAATATTGNAGAGAGAGAGAGAGAGAGAGAGAGAGAGAGAGAGAGAGAGAGAGAGAGAGAGATCTGCAAGGAGAAGGAACACTTGTTTGGAATTTTGTCTTTGTACTTGTGATAATCTATATTGAGGAATTTTTGTTTGGTTTTCTTCCCTTAGAGGGTTTTCGAGGATAAATCAATGTCTATCTTGTGATTGTGTTTTTTTCACTGATCCTGCATATGGTATTCTTATGAAATTGAATTGAATACTAATGTTATCTATCTTAGCATATTGAATCTTAACATGGTATTAGAGCTAGCCTGAATATGACAACTTTCACAAGGTGAAACTCTCTCTCTTCTCCCTTCGACAAGAAATTAGGGTTTTTGTCAAAGCTGGAATTTTGGAAATATGATTGCATAGAAAGTTGTGCCTACCTAGGGCACATCCATTGAGACATAGATCGAAATTTTTGAGTGGGTTGATCTCCGGGAAAGTCAAACCCTAATTTGACTTTGGACGAGAAAGCTATAGAAAACCAAAAAACCAGAAAACCATAAAACTTTAGAAGTTGCATATCAAAATTTCACAAGTTAATATTGAGAGGTGAATATTTGGAATCTCCAGAAACCAAGTGTATCAGTAGTTTCGCTTCAGCCAAGCACATCTCCTGGTAAGGTCAGTTTTTCATTTTGAGAAATTTCATTTTTTGGTGACCTCCTGGATAAGATGGCCCCAAGCACTAAGCTTGAGGATAAGCTAGAAGGCATAAAGAAGTTCGAGCATGGAAATATAGGATTGGCTTCATTCTTAGAGAGAATGATCTTTCCAAATACATCAAGAAAGAAGTTGCAGAACCTGAAGAGGATGAAGCTAAGGAGAAGCACAAGAAAAACCTGATTAGGGCAATGGCGATCATTGTTGATTCTATCAAAGACCACTTGATTCCTCAAGTGTCATACAAAGATAATTCAAAGGAGATGTATGATGCCCTATCTAGAATGCATGAAGGAAGGAACATCAATAGAAAGATGGATTTGAGAACTCAATTGAAGAGTACCATGATGTGCCAAGGAGAATCCATCCAAGATTACTTCACAAGTGTCTCCCAGTTCAAGGAGAAGCTAGAAGCCATTGGATACTCCCTTGATGAATATGAGCTAGTTATGACTGCTCTCAATATACCTTGGGATTCATTCACCCAGAATATGTGTGCCAGAAAGGAAAGCATGAAATTCAACATTGTATGGGAAGATTGCATCCAAGAGGAGGCTAGAGTAGCCAATAGAGAAGCTCTACTTAAAGAATATGATCAAGACCTAGCCACCCATACCAAGAGAGGAACAAGTCAATCTAACTTCAATAAGGAAATCCATAAGGAGTCTCAACCCCCCAAGAAGTTCCAAAGGACAAGAGGAAATAATCAGAGAAGAAACTACTCCAACTTTCAATGTTTCAATTGTGACAAGCTAGGATACATTGCCAGAAATTGTCCATTGGAGAAAGAAGAATACAAGAAGAGGAACAACAACAAAAGAAATCATGCACACCTAGCTGAACATGAAGATGAAGAAGAAGAGGAAGAAGGGCCTCGAAGAAAATAAGCAAAAGAAGAAGATGTATTATTCTTTGCACTCTTTGGGTCTATGACACCTATAGAAGATACATGGCTTATTGATAGTGGTGCTTCAAAGCACATGACAGGACAAAAGAAATTAACCCTGTCAAAAATTGAAGATAAGAACTCTCCTAAGAAGGTATCATTAGGATGTGACTATCAATATCCTATCAAAGGAATTGGTGAAGCAATCTACAAGCTTGATTCTGGAACCCCCATGAAGATGAAGGAATTCTTATATGTACCAGGTTTGAAGAAGAACTTACTTTCTATCTCAGCATTAGATAAGAAAGGATATAGGGTTGCATTCATAGATGGAGAAGTACTTATGTGGCCCAAAGGAAAATCAATTGAAGATCTAGTTGTCATCGGTGAAGAAGAAGGAGGCTTATATAAACTCAAGGGACATTCAGAAACAACCCTTGTTCATGAGACCACTATCCCAAGTGAATTATGGCATAGGAGGCTTTCTCACATCAACTACAAAGCACTACCCCATGTGAGAAAAAGTAGTGACAGGTTTACCATATTTGAAGATCGATCATGAAGGAATTTGCAAAGGATGTGGAAAATAAAAGAATATCAAGAATAGGACCATTATGGAAGCAATGAAGACAATGATACATGATCAAGATCTTCCAACGCATCTATGGGATGAAGCATTAAGGACAAAATTTTATGTACAAAATAGATTATCCCATAGTTCCTCAGGATATTTAGTTGCCTAGTGTATGTTCACATACCAAAAGAAAAGAGAACCAAGTTTGACCCTTCCAAAATGAAGGGAATATTTGTTGGATACTGTGAAGTCTCCAAAGCCTTCAGAATATACATACAAGGATTCCATAACATGGAGATGAGTAGAGATGTAACATTTGACGAAGAAGAAACTCTCAAGAAATCCAGAAATTTCCAACATGAAGAAGTATATGAAGAAGATGTGCCTCCCATAAATATAGAAGTTGCACCCTCCCCCAAAGATGAAACATCAGAAGACTATGATATGCTAGAACCTCAAGAATATCCTACTATGAATATGTGATGAAAGAGAAAACATGCTTGGGTAAGAGAAATGATACAAAAAGTAGAGAAGTATCGAGTTCCAGAAGGCCCCACAAGAGTAAGCAAGAAGTCAAAGCCATTTTCCAGTTATGTGGCTTTGATGTGTTATATCATAGATCAAGAACCTTCTAGTTATGAAGAAGCTATATAGAAGAAAGAATGGGTAGAAGCAATGATGGAAGAATACCAATCAATAATGAAGAATGATGTTTGGGATATAATTCCCAAAACAGAAGGCAACAGTGTGGTATCTTATAAGTGGATCTACAGGATAAAGCATGAAACTGATGTAAGCATTGAGAAATACAAGGCAAGGTTTGTGGCTAGAGTATTCTCTCAGAAAGAGGGAATTGATTATGAAGAGATATTTGTGCCAGTAGCAAGCTACACTTCCATTAGAACCATCATGGCACTTTCATCCATGATTAAGTGGAGTTTACACTAGATGGATGTGAAGACAACTTTTCTGAATGGTGTTATTAAGGAAGAAGTGTACATAGAACAACCACAAGGATTTGAAGTTGAAAACAAACGGACTCATGTATGCAAGTTGAAGAAGGCTCTATATGGATTGAAGCAAGCTCCTAGAGCTTGGGATGGAAAGATAGATAGCTTTTTGACAAGCTTGGGATTTACCAAAAGTAAAGCTGACACTAACCTTTACTTTAAGGTTATGGATGATGAACCTGTCATATTATTGTTGTATGTGGATGATTTATTTATGATAGGAAATGATAAATAGATTGGCATAACCCATAAATAATATTTCTCAACGAGGGAAAGTATGTTGTGGAAATCCTAAAAATATTTGATATGTTGGAATGTAAAGCCATGGCCACACCCATGGATACCAACCTGAATCTGTTAGCTGATGAATCGTCAGAGTTAGTCGATATGACTCAATATAGACATATTATTGGGTCATTGATGTATCTGACTAATACCAGGCCAACTATATGCTTTGTTGTGAACACCTTGAGTCAATATCTAATTAAGCCTAGATGTGTTCACCTGGTAGCTGCAAAGGATGTGATGAGGTACTTGAAAGGTACGATAGACTTTGATCTATACTATGTTGGAGATCTTGACTAGATATTGTATGGTTATATAGATTCACATTGGGATGGAAGTGTCTTATACAGGAAGAGCACCTCAAGTGGATGTTATTGTCTGGGATCCACCATGATCTCATGGTTTAGAAGGAAGCAGTCTAGTGTTTCTCTCAACACAACCAAAGCAGAGTATATAGCTGCTTGTTCTACTAGTTGTGAAGCTATATGGCTTTGAAAATTGATGCTAGGTCTATTTGACCTGGAGGTGGATACCACAATGATTCCATGTGACAATCAAAGTTGTATAAAGATGACAGAGAACCCAATGTTCCATGACAAGTCAAAGCACACAGAAATACAATATTTTTACATACAATAGATGGTACAAAAGGGAGCTATAAAGCTCTAGTATGTGAGCACTGATGAGAAAGTTGAATATGTGTTGACTAAGCCTCTATCTCGAGTAAATTTTGAACACTTCCGTGACAAGATTGGTGCATTTAGGAAGGACCTTCCTCGAAAGCGGGAGCGGTGATGATGATGTTACAGTGGGGGACCTTCCTTGAAAGGGGGAGCAGTGATTATGATGCTGCAATGGGATTGTATCATCCCTAGACATTAGTCCTAAAGTGATCCACATAATTTTGTTTCCATGATGTGGTTGGAATTTTATCATCCCTGGACATTAGTCCTAAAGTGATCCGCAGACTTTTGTCTCCATGATGTGGTTGGGATTGTATCATCCCTGTACATCAGTCCTAAAGTGATCCACAAAATTTTGTCTCTGTGATGTGGTTGGTATTGTATCATCCCTGGACATTAGTCCTAAAGTGATCCGCATAATTTTGTCTCCTAGATGTGGTTGGGATTGTATCATCCTTGAACATTAGTCAAAAGTGATATGCAGACATTTGTCTCCATGGTGTGGTTGGGATTGTATCATCCTTGGGCATTAGTCCTAAAATGATACAATTTTTTTTGTCTCTATGATGTGGTTAAGATTGTATCATCCCTAGACATTAGTCCTAAAGTTATCCACAAACTTTTGTCTCCGTGATGTGGTAGTGATGATGATGTTGTAGTAGGATTGTATCATCCCTGGACATTCGTCCTAAAGTGATCCTCATACTTTTGTCTCACTGATGTGGTTAGGATTGCATCATCCTTGGAATTATGTCCTAAAGTGAGAGGGATTGATCATCCCGTAATTGGATCATGTGTGTTACAGGTTATGTTGATGTAGATGATGTTTTTGCTGATCGAAATATCAAGTGTTACTGCAGATGATGTTGTTGCTGATCAAAATATCAAGTGTTGCTGTGGATGATGTCGTTACTGATCAAAATATCAAGTGTTGTTGTAGATGATTGAGTGATCGAGTGCTGCAGAAGATGAAGATAAAATATGAAGACTCATTGTTGTAGAAGATGATGCTCTAGTACTAAAGATATTGAATATGTTCAAGTTGTTGATGTGGTTGAAAACTTCCAGTGATTTATAGATGTATAACCTTGATGTTGACGATGCTCTCTCTCCTTGATCATACTATTGATGATGATCTCTCTCCTTTCTCCTACAGTTGATGTTGTTGCTGTCAGATGAATACCATTCTTGTTAAGGGGGAGTGTTGAAATATTGTAACTTCAAAGAATATTCTATTGTATTTTATTATTGTAATTTATTTGGATATGTTTTATTCCTCCGCCAGGATGTTGTTATTGTATTTGGTTATCATAGAGTCATGAGGTAAAACCTTCGTTGTAAGTCGGGTCAATAGAACCCTCCAGAAAGTAATATTATATTGTTACGAGTCTTCCTAGTTAAGTCGACCCAATTAAGTTTGTTGGGGCCGACCTAGTTAGGGAAAAAGTCAAGTGGAAGATAATGTATAAATAGGATAGACATGCTCCTCATTTGTAGACACACACTCACTTGTGTAATGCACATAGGATATATATATGCAAGGAGAAGGAGAAACTGTTTGGGATTTTGCCTTTGTACTTGTGATCATCTATATTGAAGAAGTTTTGCTGGGTTTTATTCTCTATAGGGTTTCCCACGATAAATCAGTGTCTATCTTGTGATTGTGTTTATTTCAGTGATCTTGTATATGCTATTGTTGTGAAATTGAATTGAATACTAATGTTATCTATCTTGTAATATTGAATCTTAACATTATGACATATAGACTTACCAGTCAGTTGTACATATTGTTGTGTTATAAAATACCTTCCTTGTTAAGAGGGAGTGTTAAATAAATGTAACTTATGATGATATTCTATTTTGTATTCTTATTTTTATTACCTCTTCAAAGATGTTGTTCCTTCGATTAGGGATGTCATTCATGTAATTGGTCATGTAAAGTCTTGAGGTAAAACCTCTGTTGTAAGTCGGGTCAGTAGTACCCAAAAAAGTATTATTAAAATGTATTTTTGAGTCTCCCAAGGAAAGTCGAACCTGATTGGGAGGAGAAGTAAGATCTATTGGGTTATTAGGATTCTCCACTGATCAATATAAATAGGGGAGGCACCTCACTCATTTGGACACACATATCTTAGGCAGTTGTGCTAGAGAGAGAAGAAACAGTCCCTATGGAGGAGATGAAGCAGTCTAGTCTTGTTCTTTGGATACTACAATGTACTTGGGTGAAGTCTATATAGAGGCATTTTTGTTGAGTTTTCTTCCCCACGAGGGTTTTCTAGGATAAATATTTGTGTTCTCTTTTGTTCTATTGTGCTTGTTATTCTTTCAGTGATCCTTTGTTCTATTTGAATATAAAACTTAACAGAAATATCAATGTTTTGATCTTCACCCTTGTAAGAATTATGGAAAGCATACCTATTCTTGAGGTAGATGCTTCACTCTCAAGAAAATTACAAGAGAAGATTTACTATGGGAGGATTGCTTCCTGGCAATTGTCATCAATAGACAAGAAGATATATATGTCATATCGAAGAGTTGTTTCTCAAGTAATGACACATCTTACAGTTGCTATTTTTTCTTCTCCTCATCTTTTCCCTGACAGGGGGAATGTTCGATGATCAGACACAAGTGAGTGAGAACAAGTGAGCTTGAACATGTGTCAAATCCATAGCTAGAATCTTATGCCACTTACCAAATCCTTGATCCAATGACATTGAAGTAGAGTCAAATCTGCAGCCAGAGCCAATGTTAGAGCCATGTTCCATGTGAACATGATTTGGTTTATGGTATTCCTTAAACCACCTTTTTCTAGAGGGAGTCATTGAACCCTAGAACCAAGTTCTAGAGGGACCACTTAGCAAGAACCAAAGTTATCGCCAAGTTCCAAAGGGAACCACCGATAAAAAAAACTAGAGTTATCACCATGTTTTAGAGTTTGTGGTCATCATTGAGCCACCATTTGGTAGACGACGTCAAGTTTTATTAACCATTTAGTTTGTGGTCATCCCAAAACCACTCATTTAAGAGAGCATCTTATTTTCACCACTTAGTAGAATACTTTAGATTCTGCTAGCTTACTTGGCAAATTTAGATTGTTAAATTGGAGATGTTCAGCTTTTGGTTGTTGTCCACTTCTAGTTTTTTCAGCTCTCTTTTCTTGAACTGATATGCACCCCTTTGAATTAATGGGGGGATTGTTGGAAACATCAATCCTTTAGGGTTAGTATTATTATTGTATTAATGTATTTACTGTTCAAGTGAAATGAATAGGAACAACCATCGGGAATCCAAGAGATGCCTTGGAATTTGAATCCAAGGATCATTCTCAATATATTTATATGTACATATGTGAATGAGGAAAATGGATCAACGATTATTCATTTTATGATGTGTGTTGTTATTGTATTTGTTTCCCATTGTTCATGGGCACTCCAACAACAACAAATAGATTCATCCCAAAATCTTTTATATAATCCTTTATCTTAAAGCATATCTCTAGTCATTTCAAACAAAGTTCTATTTTCCCTTTAAGCTACCACATTATGTTGAGGTGTATAAGGAACAACCTTTTGACGTTGAATTCCATGCCGAGATAAATATGCAGTAAATTGCTTTTTAGTGAATCCCCCCACCCATTATCAATTCTCAATGTATTAATACTTTTACTTGATTCATTTTCAACCAAGGATTCAAATTCTTGAAATATATCAAAGGTTTCAGTTTTATGTTTCAAATAGAAACGCAATTTTTCTGCTATAATCATTAATAAAAGCAAGAAATAGACAACATGAGACCAAGGAGGAGTTTCAAGGGGACCACATATGTTATTATGAATTAATTGCAATTGTTCTTTATAATGCCAAATTTGACCTTTATCAAACATTTCCTTATGATGTTTACCAAGCTTACAACCTTCACAAACACCTTTAGTAGAAGAAATTTAAGGCAACTCAAGTACCATTTTAGATAACATTTGCATTTTACCATAATTAAAGTGACCTAATCTTTCATGCCATAAATTAATTTGTTCATTAGCATGAGGAACATAGCATTAAAATGGTTGCATTTTAATTGAATTAAAACCAATAAATTTATATAAACCAACATCTTGATCAACAAGACCGAAAGAAACAACTTTGAAGTTAGGTTTTATATATTTAAGAACATATTTATCTGACCATGCTTAAAACTTCTAACATTTTTTATAAGCATGATAAATGAAAGCAGATTGATGGGAATGCCTTGAACATGAAAAACATCTTCTGATGTACCACTATGAACCTTAACATCACCATAAGCTATTACTAAAAGTTGTTTACTATCACTAATTGAGACTTTTGTTGTTGTTTTGTGCTTATTAGTGTCATGAGATGAAAATAAAAAAGTTGTACTAGTCATATGATTAGAAGTATTATAATCCATTATCCATTCCACAAAAGAAGAGGATTTACTTGGGTGAACAAAATAGGCACAAAGTTTTTGTTTTTTAACTATCTTCCATTAGAGCTTTATCATTAGTTAATTGAGCATATATAATTAATCTATCTTTCTCACATATCAAACCTTTACAAAAATATTCAAAGGAGGTTGACATAGAAACTTTAGACATTTCAAGGGCCCTATTCCCAGTTTGGATAAACAAATCAAAAGCACAATGTAGCTTTTCCTCAATAAGAATAACAAGGGAATTATCATTTTTCTTGTAATCTTTACCCCAATTATTTAGTTTTTCATTATAGGTTTTTTATTTCAACAAGAAATGACTCTATTCAATCAAAATACTTAGGATATAACTTATTAATATTATTTTCAATATAATAAGGAGATAAAGTTTTCCATACCTCAATCGGGATATCTTTAGCCTCAATATGTACCTGTAAACTATCTGAAATAATTTGTTGAATGCGTCGTCTTGCGTGATCACATTGATATTCCCATATAGCTAAGTATTTAGAATCGATTGGTTTTGTTCGTTCATCTTTAACTAATAGACATAGATTCTTACTCCTGAGAACATTAATCATTTATCTCTTCCAAGAAACATATTTAGTACCAACTAATTCAAGAATAGAAGCTACCTCTAAAATCGTGATTATAAACAAGAAAGTAAACCGTAATGCAACAAGATGAGAAGTTGAATAAAAATGCTGGCCATAGGAAAAGTCAGACAAAATTCTGTTCATAAATGTGAAGATTCTGGAAGCTATAATGAAAGAAGTTGTGACATAAGACGCTGCGACGGAAGCACAATGGAAGAGGAATAAAGAAGTCGAAAGGCAGGGTTCGACTGATTTTGCGGGAATAATTAGTTAGACTAAGATCTTGATTTTAGTAATAAAGCATGATTGCATTTTGGGTTGATAGTGCCTATTTTTAGAGATAACTGAATGTATTAAAATAGAAAGACATCATGTCTAATGACAATTAAGAGTTAGTTGACGATTGGATAAAGAATTGTAAAAGCAGAAAATCTTATAAAAGCATGAACCCAAGCTGTGTGGGGGTTAGTAATTGTTGGTTGAGGATAGAGAGAGTTTCTTGGTCGGAGAATCGATCCAGGTTGTGTGTGGATCGACGAGTAAGAGAAGAAGAGAGAGAGACCAAAATAAGAGAGCATGAGACAAGAGATGAATGTACGAATTGTAAAGAATATCTAAAGAAGAGTCTACAAGCTGAGTGTGCATACCAAAGTTTCCATACCAATTCTCATGCCAGATGAAGAGCACCTTTGTGGTTTTTCCCATATGGGTTTCCATTTTACATCTTGTCTATGTGTATTTAATGTGTGTTTTGTGTCGAATGCATAATTGATAGAGATGAGCTTATCTGAATGTGTCGCACATGCTTAATGATGAAGGAACTGATATTTGTGTCACATATGTACTGAGTAAATATCTAATAATACTTTATGTTATATGCTGCTATTTATGTCACGGAAATGGTAGATAAATATCTTAAATAGATGAGTAAGAACATAAGTTTA
Source organism: Pseudotsuga menziesii (assembly GCA_001517045.1). Classification (NCBI taxonomy): domain Eukaryota; kingdom Viridiplantae; phylum Streptophyta; class Pinopsida; order Pinales; family Pinaceae; genus Pseudotsuga; species Pseudotsuga menziesii. Next base: position 797,744 of record LPNX011189805.1, on the reverse strand, counting down.
ATTCCTGGGTTCGGTCGAGTAATATGACAATACAGTAAGAGTGAAATCCCTGAAATAAATGCAGAAACATGGTTCTAGAAGTCCCCATAAATGATCTCGGGTGAGACTGCATCTATGTTGCAGGTGTTTCCCATGGAGTTTCCCTTCGTCGGGATGATATCTTGGGTCTTGTTGAAAAACGAAGGGTATGAACCTAGGTCGACCAAACTTTAGGCAAACAAACGGTTTCATTTCCTGAACCGTGAATCATTCTGGTGGGGATATGTTTTGGCATCCGAGGAAGCCAGAAACTCAAGATTGGGTTGATTTTAAGGCACTAAAGTTTACACAAGAAGAAAGTAAAGGATCGCGGTGGAGTTCAAAGAGTGGTTGGACCAGTACCTTTACATAGACAGTCATGGTATTTTCTTTAGCTAATTTCCCATTATATTGCATGAGTGGATGTCAAAGTTATAAATCTAGAATAAAACTTTCCAAGGAGGAGAGTCCGAGTGGAGTCCTCACCTGATCCAGTGGTTGAAAAGAGATAGTAACCCTATATCTAGGGCTGTTGACATTTTGGTCGACAGTATTATGGGAGGATATATCAAAGAAACTGTAGTCGACGTGATAAAATCATATAGTGAAATCGAAAGAGAATTTTTCCAAGGACCGTGAGGCCAATATCTAAAATATTTAAAATTGTGGATTAAGATGCCAATGTGTGAAAAAAGGATCCTAAGAATGGAGTCCGACAACTAAACATTTGTGTGCAGAGAACTGGGATATGTTGCAAGAAATATTATGAGCATAATGGGTGGAGATAAACTGATATTTTTTCTAGTAATAGTGAGACTGAACTAAAAAGTGGATGCCTAAGGAGTGGAAAAATGTTTCGGTTAGAGAAGAGAAGAAGGACTGCAACAAGAAGAGGAAGTTGCAGTACAACCAGAGGAGAGGACTGCAAATTGGTGTTGCACCTTGATGGAGAATCTTGCGACAAAGAAGAGGAGTACCAACTTATATTTGAAGAAGACAAAGAAGAAGAAGCACCAGACCCAGATCAAGCTTATGGTATATGTGCAACCCCGCTTACATAACCCAAGGTAAGATGAAGAAACACATCACCTAGTGGTTTTGCTAATACGACTAACAGTAATAGTGGAACTAGCAGTCAAGGAACTTCAATAGCGAAATTTTTAATTCAACAGTACCAAGAGTAAACATAATGCCTGAGAACGATATAAAGTTTCAAATATTTAATGGAAATGGGTTGCTGGACCCTGAGAAACATTGGTTTGTATGCGAAGTGATATGGACCATGCGACAGGTCCAAGATGAATCCATAAAGAAAGATCAGATGATATCGACCCTCAAAGCTCGTGCACTTGAATGGTACATGAAATTCTCTGCAATTCTTGAAGGAATCACCCAAAAGACATTGGATCAGATTCGAATAGTATTGATATATGAGTTTAAAAAAACAAAATATGAGTCGCAGTGCATTATGGATTTGAAATAAATTTAACAGTTACCTATAGAGTCTGTTTGGGACTTTGACTAAAGGTTCAGGACTTTGACGGGCAATGTTAGTTTCCAAATGTCAGACTTCCATCACAAAGAAAGGTTTATAGTAGCAATGTTGCCACATATCCATGTCCCATTAATGCAACAAGAAATTATATCACAGAGCGAGGCTCTTGAGGTCTCCATGAAGTTAGAAGCCTCACCGATCGGAGAAATTGGTGCAAGAATGATGCAAATCCATTCACAAATTTGCAACCTTACACTACAACTTCAGGATATCAAGAAAGGAAAGGAAGTACAAGAACAACTATGCTGTACCGAATGCAGAATCAAAGGAATCATAAGGATAATTGACCGATGTTTATGAATTATATCAGATCAGGAGCACTGAATCTGATGAATACACAAGGGGTGACTTAGTGTTGAATCTGTCAGACTAGAGGACATTGGTCAGAAGAATGCTTATACTTACATAAAATTGTAAGTCCACCAGCCAGTCTATACTGTAAATTTTGTCGGTTAGTGGGCCACGACGAGAAATATTACAAATCATATTAGTTGCTACAAGAAGAAACAGTCAACATGTACCTAATGAAGAACAATGAACAAATGAAGGCTGAGCAAGCTCAGGCTCAATTTACTCAGGACCAATATCCTCATTCCCAATACCCACAAGCACAATACCCTCAGCATAGGGTGGAATTCAAGAGGCCGAGTATGAGGACAAGGATTTGGTCACAGAAGAAGCCAGGTGATATGTTATAATTATGGATAACCTGGACACTTTTCCAAGGACTACACAAATCCTACTATGACCTTCTCATATTGTAAATCTTTTGGCCATACTGTCGAATAATGTCCTCAGTTGATTGTAAAATGGCAGGCTAGGAAAGTGGGAAATTAGAAACCACCTCAGAATCCCAATCCAAATATCCAAAATATATTTGCTGAACCAAGGGAGTTGAGTATTGCCGTCGTTACAAGAGGCGGTGCTGTGACTGGATTTGATCAAGAAGCACCGTATGGACAGCGACAAGTGCAACCAAAAATAGAAAAGAAGGTATCATTTGACTTCCAAAAAGAAAAATAAGTATTCTTGGATGCAAGACAAGAATTCGTTGACAGAAATCAAGTGTTGACTTCTATAGCTATCCGATCTGAAGGACCAATCCTAGAAATGCTTGAGAAATTTGACCAGCTGTTTTGAAAGAATCCAACGGGAAAGGTTAGAAAACTGAAAGAATTATTTAAAATTTGTTTATCATGAATACAAGATAAAGACGTTGTAGAAAAATTAACAACGTTAATATAAGAACCTCAAGAAGACGTGCGACAAGAAATAATGGTTAATCATATTGGGAAAAGATTAAAGACTGGTCATGAACTAAGAATGTTCACCCAGATAGGATATTATGACATGAACTATATTATCCTAGACTTGGGATCCTATGTGAACATTCTTACGAGGCAAACTTGGGAGACTATGGGAAAATCTAGACTAGTATGGTCTCTTATATAACTCAAACTAGCAAATAACTCGAGGGTTTTACCTATTGGGTGACTGACTCAAGTTCCTGTCGAAATATAAGGACTTCACACTTATGCATATTTGAGGTGATTGATATTGTTGATGATACGAATTTGTATCCTACACTTTTGGGGATAAACTAGGCCATTGATAACCAAACTATCATCAATTTGAAGAAAATGATACTAACTTTTGAAGATGAAGAACTGAGGGTGGTCGCATTGCTTGATCCTTTAGAAGTCCAGAGGTATGTCAAGTAAGCGAATAGTGAAGGGCATGGTGGATATCTAGACCACATCTATAACATTACTTCTGTTAAGGATGATTATGTGAATCCAACGACTGATGAAAAAATTAGTTGGCAAAGCGTTAGTTCCTACACATCGGATTTTGGGAGAAGCTTTGGGAAACTAGCAGAACCAATTGAACAAAGTATCAATGAGAATATTCGCAAGAACTACAAAATTTGTGCGATGGGTAGGTATCGAGGTATGTGATCTACCTACCTTTGAGGGCTTTCCTAACCTAGAATTTTTTTTGATAAAATTTGAAGAAAAATTAATAGAAACCCAACGACTGTCAGCTTTGGAGTTTGCATTGAAGGCCACACCTTCCCGATGATGGGTCACACATAAAAAATCTATCTCAGAATGGCCCCGATTCCGGATATTAATGGAATTTCGATTAAGAGAGAAGATTATATACATTGGACAAAAATATACAATATTGAATAGTCATGTCGAGTAGGTTGATAATTGTTGTGCAACCTGGGAGGCATGCCCACGCCAGGAGTGGGTCCATTAGTTTGTACACACATTAGATATGATACCATAAAACTGGTATACATTGGTCGAGTTGTGATGAGGGACAATAGAATGGGAATATTTAGTTTCCAATTTCACCCAGATGTTTGAATTTGTTGATGATCATCCATTGATTTATGTTGCTCTACAAATAATTAAGAGTAAGATGTTCGAAAATATTCCTATCGTAATGACACATTTTAATCAGAGCAGCGCAATAGTCCAACACTAGATGGAGTGCTATAATGTAACCAGTGAACCAAATGATGATGATCCCCATGACATAAAAATTCCTGAGTCTGAAGGCACTCGCGCGGTGGAAGGATCAAGTCTGTCGAACGACAAATTTATGAATCCATTAAAAAACAAGAAAGTAAATATTAGATCTATAGAAAATCCAAAGTTTACCAATATTGGAGATTACTGGGATGATGAAATTGTTGGAAAGATTATAGACTTGCTACACGCGTTTCAATGTACGTTTCCTACTAAGTTTTCTGAAATGAAAGACATTGTCAGATATCTTGGAGAAATGAAGATCCCATTGAAGCCCGACGCAAAACCTGTTAAGCAATGATCATATCGACTCAATCTACGGTACAAAGAAAAGGTTAAGATAGAGTTAGATCGAATGTTGGATGCGGGTATCATAGAACCTGTTGAAGAATATGAGTGTATTAGCTCGATGGTGGTGCAAGATAAGAATATTATTGATGAACTGTGCATCTATTTTGACCTAAGGAAGTTGAATGATGCCTTCTTGCATGACCCATTTCCGACCTCATTTACAGATGAGGTATTAAAGAGTGTTGGGGGTCAAGAAGTCTATTCATTCATTGATGGGTTCTCTGGTTACCATCATACCAGAATTGTGAAGAAATATAAACACAAAACAACCTTTGCAATGGAGTGGGGATGTTTCCAGTATATAGTGATTTCCTTTGGACTCAAGAATGCTCTTGCTACCTTTTCCAGGATAGTCGTGGATGTTTTCAAAGATTTCAGTCACAAGTTTCTTGAAGTCTATTTTGATGACTAGCCAGTATTTGGGCTCATAAAAGATCACATTGAGAGCCTCATAATGATGCTAGAATGGTGTCGACAATATCATATTTCTACGAATCTAAAGAAATGTATTTTTTGAGCCTCGTTTGGAATTCTGTTGGGTCATGTGGTTTGTCGCGATGGAATATTGGTCGATCCTGCTAAAATTGTGATCATCGTCGACCTGACACCACCCACGACAATAAAGCAACTAAGAACAACTTTGGGACATACCGGGTACGATCGGAAATTTATCAGAGGATATGTAGAGGTGATTGATCATATGGAGAAATTATTGAAGAAGGATGTGAATTTTCAGTGGGATGAACAATTCCAGTAAAGTTTGGATGTCTTGAAGAATAAGATGGTCACAACGCCCATATTAGTTTTTCCATACTAGAAGAAGGAGTTTCATGTACATGTCGATGCATTGTCTGTTGCACTCGGTGTTGTACAATCATATCTTCGTGAAGGTTCTATTGATCATCCTATTTCCTTTGCAAGCAGAAAATTATGAACAACAGAGAAGAATTATACCATGACCGAAAGAGAAGGCTTAGCTATGGTCTATGCGGGTCAAAAGTTTCGACACTATTTGTTGGGTGGACATTTCAAAATGTACATGGGTTGTTCTGCATTGAAATACCTAGTTAATAAGCCAGTGTTGGGGGGGGAGGGAGATTTGTCGATGGCTTCTCGTTTTTCAAGAATTTGATTTCAAAATTATTGTTAAGCTGGGTTGACTGAATTTAGGACTCGAGCATATGTAGAGGCTAGAAAGTGGATAAGAACCTGGTAATCTTGATGATAGTCTTCTTGATGCACAATTATTTATGGTTAAGATGTTTGATGACCATTATAGAGATATTATACAATTCTTGAGTACGAGATATGCACCAACTAGATTCACTGCAGTTTAGAAGAAACAACTAGTGGTAAGACTTGGAGATTTATAATTAATAGTTGGACAATTATATAAAATGGGACCAGATGAAATTCTTCGTTGCTGCATTTTGGAGCACAAGCGACCAATGATATTAAATGAAGCACATCCTAGTGTTGCAAGAGGCCATTATGTAGGAAAATCTACAATATGGAATTTTTACAGGCAAGACTATGGTGGCCTACACTGCATGTAGATGCTAGAGAATATTGTCACAACTGTGACATCTGTCAGAGAACTGGAAAGTTGTCGCGACGAGATGAAATGATGCTAGTTCCTCATATAACTTTATAGGAATTTGAAAAATGGGTTGTTTATTTTTTCAGACCTATTAATCCACTAGGGAAATAACAGGCGCACGATACATCATCATTGTGACATATTACTTGATTAGATGGGATGAAGCAGTGCCAGTCAAGGATTGTTCTTCTGTGACCACTGCTAGATTTTTGTTTGACAATTTAGTGAGCTAATTGGGATGCCCAAAGATTTTAATAAGTGATCAAGGCACAAACTTTGTCAATCAGTTGATCGATAGGTTAACTAAAGAATTCTAGATTCAACATCGAAAGACGACACTGTATCACCCACAAGCAAATGGTGCTTTCGAGGCTTTCAATAAGATTATGGAGAACACATTGAAAAGATTTTTAATGTTAAAAAAGACGAGTGGGATCAGAAAATATCAATAGTATTATGGGCATATCGCACTACCTGTAAAAAGTTGACAGGACAAACTCCATTTCGACCGGTTTATGGATAAGAGGTTGTCATGCTGATGGAGTATATTGTACCCAGTCAAAGGATAGCTGTGATTACTGAAATGACTGATGTTCACGATGTCAAAGAAATATTGTTGCATTTGGCCTAGTTGGAGGAAGAGCGTTTTATCGTAGGCTATCATTAGAATGTCAAGAAGGTGCGATGAAAATCTTGTCACGACCAACACATCAAGAATAAGTAATTTCACATTGGATATATTGTTCTCCTTTACGACAAAAAGTTTTTGAAGCATCCTAGAAAGCTTAAACACATTGGTTGGGACCATATATTGTTATTTAGATCAGTGAAGGAGGAGCAGTATGTTGCCACCTTTCACACACCTGGGGGGATGTGGTAGAAATATTTAAATCACTCGGTATGTTCTTTGGGATAAGCCTCGAGTCAAAGCTGTCACCTTGTTCTTGACTCCTCCTTTTAGGCCAACTCCTAACGAAGCCAAGTGGGGTATACCCTATTAGTTGCTAAGGCTGTTAAGGCTGAGCATAATGATGATGATTGAGTTATTTAGGGGTTTGATGAAAGTAAATATTAACACAAGATATTGCAGTAGAATTAAAACACAACAACATAAATATCAATATATGATATATCAAGCATAAAGCAACATATGATTATATCAAGTAAAGAACCAGTGCCAAAATGGAGTCCACAGATAAAAGTGTTGTTGTATTGCTGAAAAAATTGTGGCAAGTGCTCTTGGTTAAGTTTTAAATTAACGTGGAGATGATTTTATTAACTTAAGGGAAAAGGGAAATCCAAATATACCCAAAGGTATGAGGAGTGTGTCCAAAAAATTTATCTGATGCAGCTCCTCGCAAGGAATATGTGGGATGGTTGTAGTCTCTGAGACGTGTTCAACACTATACCAACAAGGGTGTAGCCTAACGGTGTCTCGAGGTCACTGCCTAGTTGTTCCCGCTTCTTTTGTGGATTTTGCCACTACAACAGATTAACTCGAGGTGTTGGATTTTCACCTGGGAGGTTAATTGGGGCGTGAAGACTAATTAATCTAGTCACCCCTGTTGCTTCTGAGGCAACCAACTATTCAGATGAACCACAACGGTGTAGAGCATACACAACGGAGTCTAAAGGATTTTAAAGATTTTAAGATTGGTTTTGTTTATTAAAAAAGGCAAAGGTGGCCTCCAAAAATCTCTTTCGGTTCAAGGAGGGGTGTATTTTAATTGTGTTTTTATAGTGAATTTAGAATTAAAATGCAAGAAAAATACAAAGAAGGTTGTCTAATTAATCTACCATGAATCTCTTTCCCCTTTCTGGTCACTCGAGAAATCGTGGGGTAAGTAGTAGTGTTACTTTGAAAATTTGAAAGATATAAAAAGTTTTGCAATATTAAACAAAGCATACTACCTGTAGATGAATGAATAAAACTAAACTAAATTAAAAATTCAGAAAAAGCAAAAAATGCAAAAAGGAACACCGAAGCGGATTCCCCCTGGGGAGATGGGAAGTGGGCTCAAAAGAGCCTCCTCAAATTATTTTTTACTATGCTCAGTTATAATACTTAATGGAAAATACCACTTGGTTCTTATACAGGACGAACCTAAGGCCTTACAAAACTGTCCCAAAGTGAACACGAAAGATGGGGCACTCCTTTGGAGCTCCGGATGGCCCAAAAGTCAGTTTTCAGGAAACACCTCCTCCCCTTTTTGGATGGACCTGCTAAAACCAAGAAATATTTATTAGTTATAAAGTGCCCCAAAACACTTTAAAAGTGTTTTTGTACAACACAAAAAATTTCGAAAAAAAATTCTAAGTTAAAACTATGTAAAAATGCAAAAAATTAACCAAGGAAAGCAAGCTTTCCTTGGGATCTTGGCTTGCCTTTTGGGCATCCAATACACTGTGAACTTTATGCTATATTTATCTTTAAGGAAAGAATACTTTATGCAAGCTATAAATTTCACTTAAAATTCTTTGCAAAAAATTAAACTTTCCCATGCCAGATCTACTCTTGAAAACAAAAAACTTTAAAACACTTTAGATATAAGATTTAAGAACTTGCAAAAGAGATCTAAAGAATTTTTTTAACTTTAAACGTGATAGATCTACAAAATTAAGGAAAGCACCGAAGGGATGAAATGATTTTTTAAGAAGAGAAAGAGATGGAGAAAAAAGTTTATTGCCGCGAAAGACTTGTTCAAAGACTTCGTAGTGGGATGCCGAGTCACTATGTTATTGGAGATTGTTGGAGATTGAGCGGAGTCAAACTAGATCCACATTTCCTCCAAAATGGATGCCCTGAAACTCAATCACAAAGTTTGCATACCCATGAGATCTTGAAAACATATATAAAAGGAGACTAAAGTAGCATGGCAATAAACTCAAATCTTTGATCTATAAGAATACATGAATAAATAGAAATGAAAGTAAACTTACTTACAATTCCTATTCCTACTGATTTGGAGGAATCTTGGTGAGGAAAGATCTATACCTAGAGTAAGCAAAAAATGCAAGAAAAAAAACTGGTCACCTCATGAAAATGTAACAATTTTGGCCCACACACCAAATCAACACACCATTATTCTCTAAAGCTTTTTATTATCAAGAAAAATAGCATAACAGATTACAACAACATGTGCTATCTTAATCCAAACCCAAATAGTTTGTGAGAGAGGCAGAGGCTTTATTTATAGCCAAAGCAAGCCCCTGGAGGGTCTACCTACACTGAAGATAAACCCAGAGTGTAACTAAGTTGAAGAGGAGTCACACTGAGTTCACTGAAGAGGAACTGCAGAGGTGATTGAAACCTCTCTCACATAACTCACCATCACCCTACCAACACATCATGCATCAACCACCAACCAATCGTGGTTTCAATCTTCCACACGTGCGACTTCATGAAGGTTGGTGAAGTGGGCGATGTCACACAATAACATGATTAGCTAGCATCCAAAAGGACTAAAGTTTAATACATGACATAATTTGAATGGGGTCCACACCTCACTCACCCACTCGCGTCCTTAAGGAAGTGACATGAAGTTTAAATGACGTCACCCATCTCTTTTATTTACCATTCAAAAGTTTTAAAATCAAAGACTTGAGCCTTTCCAACTTTGAGAGGGTCACATGATTAATGGGGACCCATGCCATGTCTTTTTTTAAATGAATTTTGACTTTTTCAACTATGTCATTTTGTGCCAAAATGTCATAATTTAGCATTAGAATGCCATCTTGATGCATTTTTAGCTGAATAATGCTTTCCGAGATGTTTCATCTGCTCAAATTATGTGAAAAGTGGCCTTTGGGGTAAAGAGGATGCTTTGAGTGTGAAAACCGGCATCACCATGCCAAAAATGGACTCTCCATCTGACTTTTATTACACTTTGAAAATTTTTAATTAAACCATTAAAAAATGGCCTAATTTTGTGGAAAACTTTTATTTTCTCGGAATCAGACGAAACTCTAGGGGGATCTAGTGTTGGGATTATTATTAATCCTCCCTTTGTCTCCTTTGACCACATAAATTCTATTTGATTAATTTCCTTAGATTAGGAGGTCTCATCACTTCACTAGTGCACGGGGGACATAACTAGTGGACATCTGCCACTTATGCACCTGTCTGCATGCATTTTGGAGCTCAAGGGATCGATACCTATTTTATAGGAACCCACTTAGAGTGCCGCCAATAGTTTCCAATAGTTGACTCCAGTAGGTCATCAGTTATCCTTAGTTAAATTTTGATCCTTATCATTAAGATCACTTCTAGTGTCTCTAGCGTCAGTTTGCATGATTCATGGGAATATAGGCGCCTTTATTCACCTACCCCCTTCAGTTAACTGATTGTAACTGGTTATTAACTATTTTAGTGATATGCAGTTGCACTAGTTAGCTATAATGGTGATTTTCCCACTCCTAGTTAACTCTAGAGTCAGTCTAGGTTGGTAGACTCAACTACTTGAGTAGGTATTCAAATTATTCATTGATGTTGTATTATATATTCACCCATAATGTGAATAATCATTAATGAAATATTTCTCATATTTTCTTCAATTATTCTTCTCTTATTTCTCTTGTGCAATCTATGTGAAGACCATTTTTGTCCCAATATCTTCCCGTCATAATCTAATATGGTATCAAAGCTTGGTCAGGATATAACAAAAATTTTCTTTCTAGTTTTGTGTAGGTACAATTTTTACAACAAAATTTGAAAATATCAGCCAACTTTGAAGAGGTACCACGACCTATACAGATCATCTTAGACACCCTACCATACCTTGTTTGACAGGTATTTCTGAGATCTGAAATGTGTTTTTTGTGGAATTCAATTTGAGTGTCTGGTTTGAGAGACATGTTCAGTTGAATATCAAAGGTTTGCAACAGCTCATGTTCATCCGTACCCTCTATTTCGGATTGATATTTCCCACTCCACTTGATGAGATAGGTCAATTTACTTACATGATTTGAAATATCTCTTCGATATCTCAAATGGGTCTTCGATCAAATTTGATTGCGTTGACTGCAGAAGAAGTTCTGATTGAATTGGCTACATGACATCATTCACGTTTTTTAGTTTTTATTTAAGCTTACATGCATGATTTGATTTACATGTACAACTTCTTGGATTCAAAGTTGTTTCTGAATTTGAAGAAGAAAATTGCATAAACCTCTATTGTACAACTTCAATATGGATTTGATATAAATTCCTCCTTTATCATCATTCAACTATCTTGAACAAAAATTGAAGATGATTGCATATCTTAAGAGCCATGATCTCTTTGAAGTGTCTATTGGAGATGTGGCAATGGAAGAATCCAATGATGAGATATCCATTTGGTTCAATAAAATGTGATAGAGCATATGGAGCCATGTGTCTAGCCATTCCTCCTAGGATGCACTATCTCATTGATGTTGTTGAATTCTGAAGTGAAATTTGGTTCATATTGTACAAAGAATTTGGCTAGCAGACTGAAGAGATTAGTGCAAAGAATTGGAAGAGTACATCTAACATATCCTTTCTAGTTCTTCCATACTCCATTATTTCTCAAGAATATGAAGTTCAACAAGAAGAAGAAACGACATAGACTTCAACTAATTCAATTTGAAACCATACTCATTCTGCTGCCGCTCTTGAAATTTTTGAGAAATTTGATGTCTCATGTTTTCATGCAGCTACTCCAAAAGAGGATATTCGAACCTCCATCGTTGAAGAACTCTCCTTCCATCCCACTGAGTCTTCAATTGATTCAATTTGAAACTAGACTCATTCTGCTGCAGCTCTTGAAATTTTTGAGAAATTTGATGTCTCATGTTTTCATGCAGCTACTCCACAAGAGGAGATTTGAACCTGCACTATTGAAGAACTCTCCAATGAGTCTCTCTCCTTAATTGGTTCAAATTCAGAGATTCAAGACCTCTCAGTTATGCTTGTAACTGATCTTATTAGTTTTTGTGAGAAAAATCAAGCACGTCAAGGCTCTTTCAAAATTGTTGCTGGTGATTCGATGTCAGTATATTCTTATGAATTGATAATATTACATTTTGTGATTTCATGGATAATTTTAGAAGCTACATCAGATTTTGGAGCTCAAGAATTCGCTCTCCATGGTCCCAGGTCTCCTGTCTCTTCCTGCTCAATCACATACTCATCTCTTCACCGTGCTAGAAATGATGGAGACCTTTTGCATTTGTTTGGATGCATACTCCTCTCATCTAGAGTTGAATTTACTTCACATGGTTCGAAGTATCAAGCACATCAAGACTCTTTTGAACTTGATTTCAAGATCAAGTTGAATGAGCCTCTCTGTTGCTCTTTTTTTTCATATTATCTCAATTGTTTTACATGGTCCCATAAACTCTTATGCAACTGTATATGTTCCTGATCAATTTGAGCATATTCCTCTTCTTCCCAAGAAGAATATACCTCCAGACATATAATCAAGTTCACACCTACTTTTTTGGTGTATCTCATGTCCTTTTTTGAGGAAAGGATTTTCCCCATGCAGTTTTGCCCTTTTCCTCATTTTACATCGATAAATATTTTTTACATTTAGATTGTAATGGGTGACCTTTGGTATTAGTTACTAGGGCCCAGGTAGTCCAAATTTAGATTCAAGGGGGGTTTTGGGATTATTATTAATCCTCCCTTTGTCTCCTTTGACCATATAAAGTCTATTTGATTAATTTTCCTAGCTTAGGAGGTCTCATCACTTCACCAGTGCATGGGGGACATAACTAGTGTACATATGCCACTTATAAAACCTATTTGCATGGATTTTGGAGTTACAGGGATCAATCCCTATTTTATAGGAACCCACTCAGAGTGCCACCAGTAGTGTCCAACAGTCGACTCCAGTAGGTCATCAGTTATCCTTAGTTAAACTCTGATCCCCATCAGTAAGATCACTTCTAGTGTCTCTAGTGTCAGTTTGCATGATTCATGGGAATATAGGCACCTTTTTTCACCTACCCCCTTCAATTAACTGATTGTAACTGGTTATTAACTGTTTTAGTGATATGCAGTTGCACTAGTTAGCTATAATGGTGATTTTCCCACTCCTAGTTAGATCTAGATGTTAAAATTGTTGTGCCATTTAGATCATCAAGCAATGAGTCCAATATTATTGATGCAGTAAAAGAGGAATGAAGATACACACTGAACAAATCAAATAACATAGGAAACATATGAGTATAACTCAAATAATTACAATATCCTTGTCATTAATTAATCCGGTGTTACAATAATGTTACATAAGGAAGAATTCAAATTCATTAGGGATGAATTCGAATCTACCAATTGGATGTGACTGTATTTGACTAACTAGCTAACGAAGGGCATCTCAATCAATATCAGAGTCCGAATGGTTAACTCCATATGTCTAATCAAGTCACACAATCAGTGATAATCAGTTAACTCAGCACTGAAGTGGTAGGCAAGGAAAAGCACCTTATCCACATGCAGTCATGTCTAACTAGTGCTAACTGAGCTAATTGTGATCTAACTGAAAGTAACTGAAAAATAACTAAGCTTAACTAGTTCCAACTCCAACTAACTGAAGGAGGTTGGTGCCGGGACTCCCAGTGGCTCCCTAAATGTAGGGATTGGTCTAGGAGGTGCCTAAACTGATGCATGCAAGTGCAGTCAATGGAAGTTAGCCTCTAGCAGTGTTCCCCACACTCTAGTAACTAGTACATGTGGCCCTATTAGGCCAAGTGGACCCAAATAATTAAATAAAACTCCTAAGTTAGGCTAAAATAATCTAACAGACAGTTTGGTCAAGGGAGGATTATAAATCCTAACACCCCCCCTGAATCCTAACTTGGAAAACCTTGGGCCTTGGCAGCAAGGCCACAAGTCACCCATATACAATCTAAAAGATAAAATGCTGCTTAATAAACCAAGGTAATAGGGGAAAAACTCATAGGAACCCCCCCCCCCCCTCAAAATAAGCAGGAAACAGGAAAATGAAAGCTATTTCTAGAAGAAAGAAGCTTCCTCAGAAAAATAACTTGAACAAAACACTGCTGCAAATTTGCATCTCTATGCAGCCATATGGTCCATCTATGTGTTAGCCGGAAATTCGCACCTCCTATGAACATGAGTTGTTTCCCTAGTCTGAATTATTCAGATCTAGAACAAATAGAAACACAGAATGTTAGACTCTCCCTAGATCTATTTAAACACTTGAATGGATTGCTATGCTTCTTCTATTAACAGATGTCTTCACTATATTTGAAGATTTTTCCTCTGTTTACCTAGAAAAATGGAAGACAACAATAGAAAGTGATAGCACACAAGATATAAAAAATGGATCTATGCTTGTGACCAAGGAGTCAAGCAATACATACACATGATACAACATATATGGGAAAGAGAAAACATTCTTTATTAACAATAATTGGAAAGACTACAACCTTGGTGCCTTGGTGTTGAGAGTCCCATCCAATAGCCCTTTTGCCTCTAGCTTCACCTTGCCTCTAAAGACTCAAGAATGATTTTGGTAGAGTTTGGGTATGCAACACAATTCTTCCTCCTCTTCCCCATGGGGGATGAGCCAGTATTTAAAGGCATGGGAGGATAAGTATGGTTCAGGATCTCATAATATCCTAACAGGGAGGATCTCGAGCTCCAGTTGGTCCTAAACCATAGGGATGAGTGCCCATGGAGGTAAGCTTCGAGAATGCTCTCGAAGCTTCCTTTTTTGCCTTAAAAACTTGAGCACCGCTCCTTTAATGAAGCAAATAGGTGGTGTTAAGGGGGTAATGCTTCTTGCAGTAAGGATAAAATCAGTGGCACCACTCTTTGCTCATGTATCAAGAGCGTTGCTGACTTAGGTCATGCTTTTTGTCAATGGAAGAGGAGCGTTACCGGCTCAAAACAAGGAAAAATTGCAAGGGAATAATTTATTCCTTCATTTATCTAGGGAAAAATTTGAGGGATTGGAGTAGACAAGGGAATACCTATCTCATAACATGATGGTGATGATATTTTGGTGTAACAGAATGCCCCCCAAAGTATGATGGAAAGAGGGAAAGATAGGTATAATACTTTGATAGAACAAGGTATAGTATCGAGGTAAATGTATAAAGGTAGGAACTTCTCAAGCATCACAAACTTTCTGCAACACATTTTGATACATGCCCCAAATGACTCACAACATGGCTGCCGACCAATACAACGCAGATCCGTGTGATATATAAAAAGTCATGGATACTAAAATACATCGTAGATCCATGCGAAGAAGACTCAAATTTGGACATAGCTACCACACATACAATGTAGATATATTTCATACTGACACAAATCTAATCACAACCACGAACATACAAATGTGGATCCATGCTAGGACTCATACAAATACTCCATCGCAACCTGGGGAAATCAATGAGCGCTTAACAGCTACCCATGGTCTTTGTCTCATATTCAACAAAGTATGATCCTATCCATGTGATTACAATGTCTTGATGTCGAACATGGTAGAAACCACTTGATTACCGGTCAATGATGAGAACTGTTAACGAGTGCAAGGAAGATCACCATTAATGTCAATGATTCCCAAGGTACCCTAGTACAATATCCTGAGTGTGAATAGATGATTTGATGTTGAACACTCGGTTGAATCTATCGATCAAAGGTCAATGATGTGAACCTATTTTGAAAGCAAGAGAATATGTCATTGATGCATTTAGATCTCAAGGTACTAATTTGTTTCTAAGAGTAATTCCTGGATGATGATATGAAGTCGATAGGAATAGTATCATTGAAGGAGGGCCATGGTTAATCTCACATTGACGACACGAAACTTGGAACAAAGTTATGGAATTTTGAGTATGATGTAACCATAGGACTGACTCAAAAGTAACTGATGGAAAAGTTGTTTTTGACTACAGGTGTAAAATCTCAAGACAATTTTCCTTTTGAACATAAGGCGGCACGATCGAAGACTTGGCAGCATTGACTCGACGAGGCGAAAAGACAATGCGACAATGGGCGATGCATTCTTTGAAAGACTCAAAGGAGTGACATGACTCATGAAAGTGGATCGACTCGGAGACAAGTTGAATACCAAATTGACTAATTGAAATGTAGACAAGTGCCATGTTCAAAGGTGACTACCAACTTCCATTATTGCAATTGAAATGTATTTCACTTCCCTTAATTTCCCCATCATGATTGATGAGTGCCTCTTTTTCATTTTTACGAGTTCAAAGAGGGTAACAAACACTTGTTGTAGCTCGTCCTTCAGGCGAGTCCAAACTCATATGTTTTACGCTCCTGAGAAAGGATGGGTTCGGTCCCAAAAAGGGTCCTTCATCGTTTGATTTATGAGTATGACGAAAGAAAACTCATTCGTCGTTTCATGTTTAAAGAGTCTGAAATGACTAAGAAGACTCCAAAAGGGTCCTTTTTTGTATGATTTAGTCCCTAGGGCCCGAAAAAGTATAAAATAATGCCCAAGAGAACTCTTCTAGTCATGATTGGTCGTAGTGTACCTTTTTCGTAAGTAGCCCCCTGGTCCAAAAAAGGGGTAAACTATTACCAGGAAGACGACTCTTCAGGTCCTTTTATGAGTGTGAAGAAGACAAGTTCACTTATAAATCTTTTCACATTTTAAAAGTACGAAAAGAGATTAAAGAAGACTCCATTAGGTTTCTTTTTTCATAATCCAATTTTAACAAGTTTGAAAAATAGTAAAAGTATACTCGATACCTCTTCACTAAGTTTTTAACGGGCACGCCGAAGGTATAAAAGGTACTTGGAACCATTTTCATGGTTGAATCCAGAGCATGAAAAAGTGATAAAGTAAGATCAACCCAGTTTTCATGTTTTAACCAGAGCACAAAAAATGAAAAGTAAGCTCAACACCATCTTACTGTTTTTAACAAGCTTGAAGATCAATTCAAAGACTGCTCAGGGTATCTGCTTCATTTTTAATAAGCTTGTAACAAAGAATGAACTATACTCAAAATGACCTATTTCATTTTTATACAAGCTTGAAACAGAAAAGAACTATGCTTGTAACATGGTTTCATTTTTATGCAAGCTTGAAACCCAAAGGTAACTTTGCTTGAGAAAGCCTATTTCATTTTTTAACGAGCTTGACATAGAAAACGAACTATGCTCAGGAATGGTTTCATTTTTATGCAATATTGAAACCAAAAGGTAAACTATGCTTGAGGAGTGGTTTTACTTTTTAACGAGCTTGAAACCAAAAGTAAACTATGCTCAAAGGGTCGTTTCGTGGTTTAACGAGATCGAAACTTAAAGAAAGTGTGCTTAAAATGACTCCCATTGATGGGCGATTTCCCAACATGATGGACAATGGTTGGTACTTTCCCCCAGTATAACTGTCAAGTAACCTAAATCCAACAAAGGGTGGTAGGGTACATGCCCCCCAAGCTTCGTTTCATCTGCTTTACAAGTAGATGAAATGAAGGTTCAAGTATTGAGTCTTGACACAATAGAAGAATCTGTCTCATGAGTTAGGATCATGCTGGATCATGAGTCAGGATCATGCTGGATTTGATCTTCTTCATTTGAATACGACACCTATAGAAAATCATCATCATCAAAAAATGGCGGAGAAATGGTTATACCTTCTTATGTTGCTGATGGTGGTGTGTCATACAACTGATCTTCTTCAAACTGAACACTTCGTTCAATGAAGCATCTCCTGGTTGCAACCTCCATCAATTTGTAAGCTTTTTCATCTTCTGCATATCCCAGCAGAATGCATTTGCTACTTTGGGCTTGGAAGGCCTTCCTCTTGTCAGGTGGTATTCTGGCCGAAGATTTGGAACCAAAACTCTCAGAAGAGAGACATTGGGCTTATGCCCATGCAGTGCTTCAAATGGAGTGGCCCAACCACTGATTTATGAGGCACTCTATTCTGCAAATACGAAGCACAATTTACAGCTTTAGCCCAAAGAGAAGGAGGGATATGTTTGGCATGGAGAAGGCATGTTGCCTTCTCCTTCAGTGATCTGTTCTTCCTCTTAGCCACACCATTTTGTTGTGATGTGTATGGAACTGAGTGTTCCATTTGAATCCCTTATGATTCACAAAAATTATGGAAGTCTCCTTTAATGTACTGTCCTCCTTTATCATATCTTATAGACTTGATTTTCTTACTGAAACTATTGTCAACCATATATTTAAAAACGTTTCTGTAATATCAACTAAATCTGAGTCAAATGTAACTCTCTTGGGAGAGCCTGTATGAGTCATTTGATAAACAAACAACATGTTAGATGCAAGGGAGGGCACATAGAGGACATTCTTGAACTCTCCATGCTTCACTCTGATTGAACCCCTTCCTTCTGCTGGAATTTGGAAATCATCTTCCATGTGAATATTAGGCCCTTTTCACAGTGTGAGGGTAGAGAAGGATTCTTTGGACGCAACCATGTGATTGGATGCTCCATAATCAATTATGTATCTATTGACTTAGCCTAAGGATAGCTTTTGAATCATGACACTTTTCATCATCTTCTGTCTATGGTTTTTCATCATGCTTCTTTGCTCTTTGTGGGAGAGCAATGTTATTTTGCTTGAGGAGAGTTGACAGTTGGTCAATATTCTTCTTCATACAATTGTATTCAAGATGAAAACCCTTCACACAATAGGGACATATATTCTTATCAAACTTATTTTTCTTAGATCCCGGAGCTCCTTCAGAAGTTTTCTGATTCTATTTAGGCTTCGAATTAGCTGCTTTAGGCTCCTTCTGCTTTGATTTCCCTTTAGCATGCGCTTTGGTAGAGTATGTCACCAGGAGAGCTTGATCTTTGGAGGTCTTGATGACTCCCATCCAGATCAACTTCTCTTGCTCCTTGATTAAGGACTCAGAAAAGGAATCAAGCGAAGGAATTTTCCAACTGGGAAAGGCATCCCTTTTGGAATGGAAGATTGAGACAAATACAGAATACTCAGGACCGAGTTTATTGAGAATGGAGAGAATGATTTTCTCATCCTTTCTTTCTATTCAACACTGTATGCATTGAAGTGCAAGAGACTTGAATTTAGTAAAGAATTGCTCTATAGTTTCTAAGTTGTTGGGATGTAAGGCTACCATCTCATTCTATAGGAGTTTTCCCCAAAGCTCATCTTGTTTGCCAAACAAGTCTTCAAGCTTCTCCCAGGATTCTCTGGGAGTCCTCAAACTTTCAAGGTGAAAGAGGATATCTATGGATATATGAGTGCATAGATAACCGAAAGCTTCATCTAAGTGGTTCAGAAACTTGTTTCTCTCAATTGGTTGATGTGGCTCAACCTCCCTTCTAAGTATTATCCTGAAGTATCCCTTGTTGCATAAGAAAACCTGCATATTGACCCTCCAATCAAGGAAATTGAAGGGTGTTAGGATATGAGGAGTAGAAGGTAAAGAATCCATAATTCTCTTGCTGGAAAAACACAAATATTCACACAAGCTACGTAGCACCTATAGAATTTCACTACAAAACACTAAAAAATTCAAACTATGTTAGAATCATGCCTTCCCTCTCGACATGAACACTTTCTGAGGGTCCGTCATGCCCACACTACCACTTTGAATAAATTCAGAGGAAGCAAGGTTCCCTTTATGGGACTTATGTTAAAACCCAACTGCTTCTGGTGTTCAATGGAGAGTAGACAGACATGAAGCTTGCTTGAAATGGCTATGATACCATGTTAAAATTGTTGTGCCATTTAGATCATTAAGCATTGAGTCCAATATTATTGATGCAGTAAAAGAGGAATGAAGATACACACTAAACAAATCAAACCACACAGGAAACATATGAGTATAACTAAGATAATTACAATATAATTGTCATTAATTAATCCGGTGTTACAATAATGTTACATAAGGAAGAATTCGAATTCATTAGGGATGAATTCGAATCTAGCAACTGGATGCGACTGTATCTAACTGACTAGCTAACTAAAGGTGTCTCAATCAATATCAGAGTCCGAATGGTTAACTCCATATGTCTAGTCAAGTCACACAATCAGTAATTATCAGTTAACTCAGCCTAACTGAAGTGGTAGGTGAGGAAAAGCACCTTATCCACATGCAGTCTTGTCTAACTAGTGCTAAATGAGCTGATTGTGATCTAACTGAAAGTAACTGGAAAATAACCAAGCTTAACTAGTTCCAACTCCAACTGACTGAAGGAGGTTGGTGTTGGGACTCCCAGTGGCTCCTAAAATATAGGGATTGGTCTAGGAGGCACCTAAAATGATGCATGCAAGTGCAGTCAGTGACAATTAGCCTCCAACAGTGTTTCCCACACTCTAGTAATTGGTACATGTGTCCCCATTAGGCGAGTGGACCCAATGGTACTAGTGGACCCAAATAATTAAATAAAACTCCTAAGTTAGGCTAAAATAATCTAATAGACAGTTTGGTCAAGGGAGGATTATAAATCCTAACACTAGAGTCAGTCTAGGTTGATAGATTAAACTACTTGAGTAGGTATTCAAATTATTCATTTATGTTGTATTATATATTCACCCACAATGTGAATAATCATTAATGGAAGATTTCTCATATTGTTCTTCAATTATTCTTCTCTTATTTATCTTGTGTAATCTATATGAAGACCATTATTGTCCCAATATTTTCCTATTATAATATAATACCTAGCACATGTCCATACGATTCAATTTGAATTCCTCGCATGTTGAAAAACACTGACACAGAGGCTCTAATAACCTCCTAAGGCCTAACCACCAAGACGACTACCCCAACTTTGGAGGTGTTAGTGAAAAAATCATAAACTATTAGTCATTTGTTCAAAAACCAATAATAATCAAGGGAAAAAACACTACGGGATAGTCAGTTTGATGCTTGAGTATGGGAAGCTGAGCCTTTTATAAAAAATTATCATGCTAGAACATTTTTACAATTTCCCCAAGGGGGTATGAACACGTGTTACAAAAAAATAAAAATAAAAAACATCCTAGAAGAAGGATGAATGACTTCTGAACTTTGAAGAATGAACAATGATGTTTGTTTGTATCATCCAGTTCACTTGATACCACCAACTAAGTATGACTTAGTAGGTAACATATGGATCCATCTAGGGACACGTGCTCTGACTGATCTTCTAATAAAAAAGAGGATGCGAGAACTCCAGAATCTCTGGGTCCCACACAAAAACTAAAGTCCATCAGTAACACATATATAAAAGGAAACCAGCCGGGAAAATAAACTATTGTTGTCATGTTCCCAACCCTCTACTTGACGGAGAGGACACGACTAACATCTATCAACCCGGACAATCTAATCCCCATAAAAATAATATATATAAAAATGCATTGAACTTAAAACATACATAGATGCATAAATTATTAACATATAGCGGAAGAAAAACCATTCATTCAAGCATTCATCATGTTCATAGTAATTCATAAAACAATTACAGTTGCGAAAAATAAAATATAAGAGAATACTTATCTTTGGAATAAGTTTGTTCTGCAACCAGCTATGTCATTGGAACGTTCCATCCAACCATAAGCCAGTGTGCTCTTTAATCTCTCAGCAACACTACCACCCCCGAGCTGGGCATGATTTTCCCCAAGGAATAAGAAACACTAGCAGACTTTCCCCATAGCCAAGGATACAATAAAACTCAGTCAAGCCAACACAGTTGGGTTTAACAGACTTACACAGGCAGTGATTTACACTTAACCAATTTCACATGAGACACAGCCAAGCCAACATATGTGTTTATCAGGCTACCAACCAAGCCATCCTTCCAGTTGGCTGACTGCTAAGCTAGTGATCTCAATCTAGAGCTGTGAATGCCCACACCGAATTTATCCTGAATTCTAAATATTTACACACCCAACAAAAGGAAGCATCCCCTTCTCTGCTACATCGTGCCTCAGGCCATGCATTCCCTTCCAGTGCTATTTAGTGTATGCAAAGAAGAAAATCATCCCTCTAGATCAGTTCGTGAGGTGCTTTCATAGACTAGGTTTATCAAGCAAGTCCAGAATCCATTTCCATTCCCCAAATCAGTTCAGATGCCAAACGAGGATGCACACACAACGATATCAGTCCTGGTATTATCAAACGTAAGCAGAAGCCAAGGAATAACACATGCACACAATAATTTACAAATTTCTGAGCATTGTCGGTGCCAGACCGACTACTACAAAATAACAAAACGAAAACGTTTGCTAGTTATTCAAATCAAAGACACAAAATCATATTCTTGGCAATTGGGTTCAGGAAAATGACTAGCAAACAGGAGGAAACATGGAAGGAAACAAATCCACACAGGAAAACCAAAAACGTCCAGGGTCCAGATCGTTGAACAAGAGAAAATCATGAAGGGTTCAAACTCAGAGTGGTTTTGCTTGCTGCATGAATGAATATTACCCAGTCCAAAAATGTTACACATAGTTCAAAACATGAGTGGAAGGTGAAACACCCTTGCATGAGGGAAAGGCAGACGTTTTTGATGTTTTCTTTGTAAGAAAATTCAAAAAAACGTTTTTCCCGAAGTGGTGCTCTGCCCAATTCAAATTTCTGCCCACTCTTCCAACACCCCCCCCTTATCCTTAGGAAAAATCATGCCCCCATCTCATTTAGTTGTGTTGACATAACCAACTATGGGTTTTAATTAAAATTTCAATTTTAACATGGTGCCCAAACTTATAACGTTCAGCTAGCATAAAATATTATTGGCCCAATTTTAATCACCGAAACATAAATACTAAATCGATGGTGGGGATTTTGCCTTGAGCTCCACGCCATGATTATTTACATCATTTAATTAAATGCAAACGGGGTCAAAACTGGGGTGATACATTCCCCTCCCCCTTCAAGAGCACTATCCTCAGTGCTTTACAATATTGAACAAAAATGCTTGTTGGTAATGAAATCCATGGAAATAACTTCCCATTTCCATTTTGGAATTGGCAAAGGCTACAACAAACCTCCTGGGTGTTGATGCTCAACCTTCACTTGCTGACACTTCATGCACCTGCAAATATATTCAACCATGTCCTTTTTCATTCATGGCCAAAAGTACTAGTTTCTAGCTATAGCAATCGTCTTTTGATATCCTGGGTGACGAGAATATGGAGCTTGATGGATCTCATCCATAACAACCCTCCTAAAATATGCTACATTTGGAATATAAATTATGTTCTTATAGGTAATAAGTCCATCTTGTTCCAATTTATATCCCTCATACTTCTTTTCAAGGCTTTGCTGTTGCAACTTGTCCTTGACCTGTGTATACAATTCATCTTTAGCAACATGATTAGCAATCTGCTGCCTCAAATATGATTGGAAAATACTAATGGATGCCACATGCATTTTCTGCACCTTCCTGCTAAGTGCATCAACTAACTTATTCTCCTTTCCTTTTATGTGCTTGATTTCAAAATCAAACTCACATAAAAACTCCAACCATCTCGCTTGCCTAGCATTCATAGTAGGCTGATCAAACAAATACTTCAGAGCACAATGGACTGTCCTTAGCTAAAATCTTCTGCCCATCAAGTAATGTCTCCACATCTTGAGAGAATGTACTATGGCTGGAAGTTATAGATCATGAGTGGCATAGTTCTTTTCGTGCTCCTTTAATTTTCTTGACTGATAACATATCACGTAGTTTTATTGCATAAGAACTGCTCCAAGTCCTTGACCGCATGCATCCGTACATACCAGCAAATATTTCTCTGGGTCTGTAACTTTTAAGACTAATGCACTTGTGAGAAGATACTTCAACCACTGGAAACTTTCTTCACACTTCGAGGTCCATTCGAACTTTATCCCCTTCCTTTGCAAAGAAGTGATAGCACGTGCAACCTTGGACAATCCTTCAATGAATCTCCTGTAGTATCTTGCAAGACCCATAAAAGATCTTACCTCTGTCACATTCTTTGGAGTAGGACAAGTCTTAATAGCTTCAATCTTGTCAGGGTCCATAGATATACCCTCTTCTGAAATAACGTGACCCAAGTAATGAATTCTATCCTTATAGAAGTCACACTTGCTCAACTTTGCATACAGCTGATTATTTTTGAGCAATTGCAATGTTAGTCTCAAATGTTTTTCATGCTCTTCTTCATTCTTAGAATAAAAAAGAATGTCATCAAGGAAAACAAGAATGAATTTGTCCAAATACCTGCTGAAGACACTATTCATATGGCACATGAATGTTGTTGGTGCATTTGTGAAACCAAACGGTACCACTACAAACTCATAATGTCCATACCTTGTTCTAAAGGCTGTCTTATGAATGTATTCATCCTTGATTCTCACCTGATGGTACCCAAAACTCAAGTCAATATTGGAAAATACCTTCGCTCCTTTCATTTGATCAAAGAAGTCATCAATTCTTGGCAAGGGATATTTGTTCTTCACCATGAATTTGTTCAACTACCTGTAATCAATACACAATCTGAGTATACCATCTTTCTTCTTTACGAACAGGACTGGTCCTCCCTAAGGAGACACACTTGGCTTGATATACTTTTTCTCCAACAATTCTT
The DNA here is from genome assembly GCA_001517045.1 of Pseudotsuga menziesii. NCBI lineage: Eukaryota > Viridiplantae > Streptophyta > Pinopsida > Pinales > Pinaceae > Pseudotsuga > Pseudotsuga menziesii. The sequence continues at coordinate 773,181 of LPNX011189805.1, read as the reverse complement.
GCAGCTACATCTTCAGTTCTAACATTTATGGTGTACTCATTCTGTAGGGTGCCCTTGAAACTGGTGCTACTCTTGGTACAAGTTCAATTGTGAAATCTATCTACCGCTTTGGAGGAAGTCCTGGAACCTCATTAGGAAAAACATCCCTGAAGTCTTGCAACACATGAAAGTCCTCCAACCTAGGAGTTTCATTCTATGCTACCTCCTTAATATGGGATGCATACAACTGACAACCTTTTCTACAAAACTTCTTTAATTGCATTGCTGAAATCTGGCTTACCGAGATTACCTTTGGAATGCCTCTTACAACTACTGGGTTCCCTTCTTCATCCATGCATTCAAAAGTATTGTTATAATAGTCAAGCTTCACTCTGTGAGCTTCTAACCAGTCCATTCCAATGAGAACATCACAGGAACCAAGTGGTAGAACATTGAGATCTACACAACTAACCAATCCATTCATCACCAATGGAAATTTCTCCACCACTTCATTGACTTTTCTCTTAGTTCTAGTGGCTATCTGAACTAACCATGACTTGCTATGCTTCGCTTTCTTAAGAGCATAAACCTCCACTACTCTAGGAGCAATATAACTGTGAGTAGAACTAGGGTTAATCAAAATAGAAATAGATTGCTCAACAATATTACCTGTAACTTCAACCACCGTTGACTGGTGATCTGCCTGGTGGTCTTCCAGTGCCGCATAAATTCTAGGTACGACCCTTGCTACTTGTCCCATTGTTTCTTCCTCTTGAATATTGCATGATGGCCTTGAATTCTCATTCTCAAGTGGACAGTACTTGTGCATGTGGGGTCCTCCACATTTCCAACATTGGAGTGGTGCTCTGTTCTGTTGTGGATTTCTTGGCTCTTCTCCCACTGCTCTAGCTGGTTTCTTCTCAACTTGGGATGGTTGCCTCTACTGATTCTTGAAGTTAGAAGGTTTGAAACCTTTCTTCCTTTGATCTAACTTCTCATTCATCTCTTTCTTCCATGCCTTCTGGTAGTTAGATTTGTTCTTGCTTTGCTCATAGCAATACTTAGCTTTTCTTATTGCTTCTTCCAGAGTCCTAGGTTCACAGAACTCAATTCGGTCTTTGTAGGACTGAGGCAGTCCACTCAGAAAGCGCTGGATTTTTGCCTTCTCATCTTTAATATACCTGGCATACCTTAGCAGTTCCAAGAATTTGTTCGCATACTCTTCCATGGCCCGGTGTCCCAATCTCAGCTCATGGAACTCTTTAATATTGTCATCACAGTACCTGTCAGATATGTACTTCTGCTTGAAATAATTCTGCAACTGCTTCCACTTAATATTCCTTTCATTGATCTTCTTTACTTGCTTGAAATGCTCCCACCATATGGATTCTCTTCCAGTCAAATTGAATATGGCTACCCTGGCCTTCATATTTCCTGAATAGTCTTGGACTTGGAAATATTTTATCATCCCAAGAAGACAAGCTTCAGCTTCTTGACCATCCTTTATCTCACCATTAAAGGTAGGAGGAATTGCCTTCTTAAATTCATCACGTGAACGGTTTTGGTAGCGCCTCTTTGTCTGATTCTTGTGAGAAGAAGAACTTGCATCGCCAATGGAATCTTCAAAGTGATACAACTCACTAGGTGATATCTTTCTTCTTCTAGCAGTGTTCTGACTCCCTTCTGGCTTTACTGTTCGGTCCCCAGAGTTTATCCTTCTTAGAATATCTGTCAAACTTTGCAGCATGGCTGCATTCAGGTGATTCTGCTCCTTTTGAGCCTTAAACAATCTTTCATTATCTGCTATGTAACTCTGCATCTCCACCATCAGGCTTCTCATGGTGGCTGCAAAATCTGGGGGAGTCTCTTGCAATATTCTCCCATTAGACTTTGTCTCAGCATTTCCAACTTGAAGATTTTCCCTTATAGCATCTTCCTCATACTCATTGGGATCTCATGCATAATCATCCATGTTGCTTATCCTCATGGCGGAACTACAACCCAACTCTTGCAATCTGCACTATGTAGAATGTTGCTCTTTGAAGGTGACTATAATTCTGCAAAATGCGTTAATAAACAAAATTTGTTTGTTGCATAACATTCACATGAATTTATACATTACTTACCTTCATTTGGAAAAATATCATATTATCACTTCGCCAAAACACATAATTTTCTTTTCACAAAGAAGGACTGTCTGAATGGGATGACGAGGGTCAAGGGGGTCGAATTTTTTTTTGACTTTCATCTGCCATAGCGGCTCGATCTTCATCCTTCATCTGTTGTAGTGGCTCCATCTTCCTTTCTCACCCACCGCTACGTCGGCTCTATCCTCCTTTTCCTTCCGCCACTTCGGCGGCTCTATCTTCTTCTTTCTTCCGCCGTTGCGGTTTCATCTTCATCCTTCATTTGATACTTCATCGGCTCCTTCTTCCTCTTTTAGCTATCACTTCATCGGCTCAATCTTCAACTTTCAGTTGTCGCTTCATCGGCTCAATCTTCAACTTTCAGCCCGCCACGTATCGGCTCAAACTTCCTCTTTTGTCTGCCATAGCAGCTTGAAACTTCTTTTTCCTGCCCCCGTTGCGGCTCAAAACTTCCTCTTTTGCTCGCCACCACCAAGCCAACACTTAGATGAATTTTGGCATTTTTCTTCTACGGAAAAAATCTCGGCTTCCACCCTCTGTTGCAGCTTAAGTCTTGGCTTCCACCCGCCATTGGAGCTCAAGTCTCGGTTTCCACCTGCTGTTGTGGCTCGGGTCTCGGTTTCCACCCACCATTGTGGCTCGAGTCTTGGCTTCCACCCACCAAATCGGCTCAAACATCCTCTTTTTGCCACCGTCGCGGCTCCAACTCCTTTTGTCCGTCGCTGCTGCGGCTCAAAGTTTGTTTGTCCGTCGCCGCTACGACTCAACTCTTGGAAAACCACCCGCTACGGTCGGCTCACTTCAACTTTCTCAACTGACAAGGAAGAATTTTTCATACTTAGCAAAAAAATTCATAATTTCTGCTGTTAGCTCCTTCCTCCTAAACTCAGAGTCTGGTTCTTCATGGCCCATTAAGGCCCAAAGCTGCAACCTTGAGCTATGATACCATACTGTTACGTCCCCAACCCTCTACTCAATGGAGAGGACGAGACTAACATCTATTAACCTGGGAAATCTAAGCCCCATAAACATAATATATAATGCAACCAGCTATGTCGCTGCAACGTTCCACCCAACCATAGGCCAATGTGCTCTTTAATCTCTCAACAACACTGCCACCCCTGAGCTGGGCATGGTTTTCCCCAAGGAATAAGGAACACTAGTAGACTTCCCCCATAGCCAAGGATACAATAAAACTTAGTAAATCCAACACAGTTGGGTTTAACAGACTTACACAGGTAGTGATTTACACTTAGCCAATTTCACATGAGACACAACCAAGCCAACAGATGGGTTTATCAGGCTACCAACCAAGCCATCCTTCCAGTTGGGTTTATCAAGCTGCCAAGGAGGTAGAAAGGCTGACTACTAAGTTATTGAGCTCAATCCAGAGCTGTGAACGCCCACACCGGATCTAGCCTGAATTCTAAATATTTACACACCCAACACAAGGAAGCATCCCCTTCTCTGCTACATAGTCCCTCAGGCCATGCATTCCCTTCCAGTGCTATTCAGTGTATGCAAAGAAGAAAATCAGCCCTCTAGATCGGTCTGTGAGGTGCCTTCACACACTAGGTTTATCAAGCAAGTATAGACTCCATTTCCATTCCCCAAATCAGTTTAGATGCCAAACGAGGATGCACACACAGTGATCTCAGTCCTGGGATTATCAAACGTAAGCAGAAGCCAAGGCATTACACATGCACACAATAATTTATGAATTTCTGAGCATTGTCGGTGCTAGACTGAGTGCTGCAAAATACCAAAACAAAAACATTTGCTGGTTATTCAAATCAAAGACACAAAATTAGATTCTGGGCAATTGGGTTCAGGAAAACGACTAGAAAACATGAGGAAACGTGAAAGGAAACAAATCCACACAGGAAAACCAAAAACGTCCAGGGTCCAGATCGCCGAACAAGAGAAAATCGTGAAGGGTTCAGACTTAGAGTGGTTTTTCTTGTTGCGTGAATAAATATTATATAGTCCAAAAACGTAGTTCAAAACGTGAGTGGAAGGTGAAACTCCCTTGCATGAGGGAAAGGTAGACGTTTTGGTGTTTTCTTGCTAGGAAACTAATACAAAAAAACATTTTTCTTGAAGTGGTGCTCTTCCCAATTCGAATTTATGCCCACTCTTCCAGTCCCCCCCCCCTTATCCTTAGGAAAAAAGCATGCCCCCATATCATTTAGTTGCGTTGACATAGCCGACTGTGGGTTTTAATTAAAATTGCAATTTTAATATGGTGTCTGAACTTATAACGTTCAACTAGCATAAAATACCATCAGCCCAACCTTAATCGCCGAAACATAAATACTAAATCGATGGTGGGGATTTTCCCTTGAGATCCACACCATGATTATTTACATCATTTATTTAAATGCAAATTGTTAACTTTTCATATGCTTAGCTAAGACATCAGTATTTCATTTCATTTTCATAACAAAAGCATATACACAGGATCACTGAAAGAAACAACATCACAAGAACAACACAGATTTATCCTGGGAAAACCCTAAAGGGAAAAACCCAGCAAAAGCTTCCTCAATATAGATGCCCCAAAAAGGTAAAAGATAAAACCAGCAAGGAGATCAAAAACCTGATCCTCCTCCTTCTCCAGCTACTTCTCTCCTCCACAAGTGCGCTACTCAAGTGAGTGTGTGTCACAAATGAGGAGAGCTACACCTCTATTTATATTCATCCGTTCACTTCAATTAACTCATTCGACATGTAGGCTCGAGTTAATCATGTAGGCTCGAGTTACACATGTAGGCTCAAGTAACCACAATAGGGTGCTAATGACCCACCTTTACAATTAGAGGGGACAACCTCATGACTCTTATTAGTTCTTCCGATTAGAAGCATCGGGGTACAAGATAATACAAGTGGTTCTCTCGGTAGGACCATCGGGGACCACAAAAGATACATATAGAATATTCTTTGAAGTTAAAATATTTCAACACTCCCCCTTAATTAGAAGGGTATTCTACAACAACAACAAAAATAGTAGGAGAGGACATCATCAACATCATCAGGGTAACACATCTATAAATCATTGGAAGCTTTTCAACATCATATAGTCTTCGTCTTCAATTTTCAACGACAACAACTCTTTGATCATCATCAACATCTTTTGACCTTTTGATCAGCAACATCTTCAACACTTTGGCCTTTTGATCAGCAACACCTTCAGCAACATCTTTAGCAACATCTTCAGCACTTTGACCTTTCGAACGGCAACATCTTTAGCACTTAGACCTTTCAGTCAGCAGCAACATCTTCAGCACTTTGACCTTTCGATCAGCAACATCTTCAGCGTTTTGACCTTTTGATCAGCAACAATATCTTCAGCATTTTGATCAGCAACATCTTCAACACTTTGATCTTTCAATCAGCAACAACATCTTAAACATTTTGATTAGCAACATCTTTAGCACTTTGATATTTCGATCAATAACAACATCTTCAACATTTCGATCAGCAACATCTTCAGTACTTTGATCTTTCTATTAGCAACAAATTCTTCAGCATTTTGTTCTTTCGATCAGCAACCTGATCGGTAACATCGTGATCAGCACCATAATCATACTTCAATTCTCGAACAGCATCATCATCGTCATCATCACATACTGATCATTTGATCAGTACGTTATCATAATCATACTCTGATCTTTCGATGAGTACATCATCATTGTCATACTCTGATCGGTACATCATCATACTCTGATCTTTCGATCAGTACATTGTAATCATCATCATACTCTGATCTTTCGATCAATACATCATCACCATCATACACTGATCTTTCGATCAGTACGTCATCATCATCATGAAAACATCATTATCATCAAAACATCAACACCATCAAAACATCAAAATATCATCATCATCACACTCTGATCTTTCGATCAGTACATCATCATCATCATAAAAACATCAGCATCATCAAAACATCAACATGATCCTTCCTTTCGGAATTACAGGATTTAGGTATTTAAGGAGTTACCAACGATCCTTCCTTTCGGAAATACAAGATTTAGGTCTTTACGGAGTTACTAACGATCCTTCCTTTCAGAATTACGGGATTTAGGTCTTTACGGAGTTACTAATGATCCTTCCTTTCAGAATTATGGGATCAACACATTTGTGGAACTTAGACAATCCTTCCTATTGGAATTACGGGTTCAACACATCTGTGGAACTCAGACAATCCTTCCTATTGGAATTACGGGATCAATTAAATGATCCTTCCTTTCGGAATTACGTGATTTAGGTCTTTACGGAGTTACTAACGATCCTTCCTTTCAGAATTACGGGATCAACACAGATGTGGAACTCAGACAATCCTTCCTATTGGAATTATGGGATTAACACATCTGTGGAACTCAGACAATCCTTCCTATTGGAATTATAGGATCAACACATCTGTGGAACTCAGACAATCCTTCCTATTGGAATTACGGGATCAATTCAATGATCCTTCCTTTCGGAATTATGAGATTTAGGTCTTTACGGAGTTACTAACGATCCTTCCTTTCGGAATTATGGGATTAACACAGATGTGGAACTTAGACAATACTTCCTCTAGAAATTACGGGATCAACACACGTTCTCGAGTACCAAATTCACCGGATCCGTTCTGAACCGAAGTTCAAGGATGATGCAATCCTACCACCTTCTCGATGACCGAAGTTCACCGGATCCGTTCTGAACCGAAGTCCAAGGATGATACAATCCTACCACCTTCTCGATGATCGAATTTCATCGGATCCGTTCTGAACTGAAGTTCAAGGATGATATAATCCTACCACATTCACGGGGATCGAGATTTCTGGATACATTTTGAACCGAGGTTCAGGGATGATGCAATCCCACCACTTTCACGGGGGCCGAGACCTCTAGATACATTTTGAACCGAAGTTTAGGGATGATGCAATCCTACCACATTCACGTGGGCCGAGACCTTTGGATACATTTTGAACCGAAGTTCAAGGATGATGCAATCCCACCACATTCATGGGGGCTTAGACCTCTGGATACATTTTGAACCGAAGTTCAAGGATGATGCAATCCCACCTCATTCACGAAGACCGAAGTCACCAGATCTATTTTGGACAGATGTCCCAGGATGATACAATCCCTCTTCATTCTCGAGGACCGAGGTCACCGGATCACTTTAGGGCAGATGCCTAGCGATGATACAATCCCACTGCAACATCACTACTCCCCCTTTTGAGGAAGGTTCTTCCGAACCTCACCAAGCTTGTCTCGAAAGTGTTCAAACTTTACTCGAGACAGAGGCTTCGTTAGCACATCAACAACCAAACCATCATCATCTACATCTTCAGTATGTGAATACTGAACTATCACCATATGTATCTCCAGTATGTGAATACTGAACTATCACCATATGTATCTCCAGTATGTGAATACTGAAAGCATCATCATCTATATCTTCAGTATAGAAATATTGAAAGCATCATCATCTCTATATTCAGTATAGAAATATGGAATCACCATCATCTGCATCTACAGTATGTAAATACTGAAACATCATCTATATCTTCAGTATGGGAATACTGAAACATCATCATCTGTATATTATCTCGTATGTAGAAATACCGGATTTCTATGTGTTACGACGGAACATAGGGTTCTCTGTCATCACAACTCTGGTTATCACATAGAATCATTGTAGTATCCATCTTCAGTTCAAAGAGACCTGATATCAGCTTCCGAAGCCATATGGCTTCACAACTTAGCAGAGCAATCTACTATGTATCTTGCTTCAGCCATGCTATGAGAAACATTGGACTATTTCCTGCTAAACCATGAACTCATAACAGACCCCAAACAAAAGCATCTACCTAATGTGCTTTTCCTGTCTGAGATACTTCCAGCCCAATCTGCATCTGTGTAGCCATACAATCTATACTCATGGCTACCATCATAATATAAACCAAAGTCTATAGTCCCTTTCAGATATCTCATCACATGTTTTGCAGTTACTAGGTGAACCCGTCTTGGTTGAACAAGATATCGACTTAATATGTTCAAAGAAAAACAAATGTCTGGTCTGGTATCTATTAAGTACATCAATGACCCAATGATCTGTCTGTAATGAGTCATATCCACTAACTCTGATGAGTCATCAGCTAACAACTTCAGGTTGGAGTCCATGTGTGTGGCCATGACTTTGCATTCCAACATATTGAATCTCTTCAATATCTCTACCGCATACTTTCCCTGGTTGAGAAATATTTCTTCTGAACTTTGCCATACTTCTAGACCTAGGAAATAATGCATTAACCCAAGGTCTTTCATCTCAAATTCTTCTGCTAGTTTCTTCTTACTTTTCATGATCTGTTTCTCATTTCCTGTCAAGGATCAGTCATCCACATATAATAACAGGATGACAAGTTCATCTTCTACAACCTTGAGATAAAGGTTAGGATCATCTTTACTATTGGTAAATCCCATGCTCGACAAGAAACTATCTATTCTTCCATACCAAGCTCTGGGAGCTTGCTTCAGACCATAGAGGGCCTTCTTCAACTTGCATACATGATTCCATCTGGCTTCAACTTCAAATCCTCATCACTATTCGATGATAAAACTCTTTCTCAATCATACCATTAAGGAAGGCTTGTCTTTACTTCACCATGGAAGAAACTACCATGATAGTTCTGAAGGAAGTGTACATTACTTCCTGGAGTAAGTGTCTCTTCAGACTTAATTCCCTTTTTCTAAAAGAAACCTCTGGCCACAAATCTTGCTTTATACTTCTCGATACTTCCGTCAGCTGCATGCTCTATTTGGTATATCCATTTGGAGGATACAATACTCTTTCTTTCTGGTTTGGGAACTATATCCCATACATCATTCTAGTATTCTTTCATCATAACATCTTCCATGAGTTCGTCTTGTCAGATCATAAACATATCCTAGTCTTCTGCATTCAACTTTGAAGGTTGGAACCCACTTTACTCTTGGTAAAGTCTTGATCCATCAAGAAGCTGTCCATCATGTCGTACCACGTTGAACTCAGATATCTTCTATAGTCACGC
>LPNX011189805.1:665034-763644 GCA_001517045.1 Pseudotsuga menziesii | reverse complement strand
GAGTTGTATAGCGCCATGAGATACTTACCCATCACATGCATATTAGTAGTATTAATGTAAACAATCTATCATGCATAACACATCAACTGAATACAATCAAATTATAACAAAACAATATCATGAAATGTCAATTGAATACTTATCTTTTATTTGTTTCGTGGGTAGACTCCATCTTGATAATTTTGCTTTATCATCTTCTTCATTCATGAAATCATCATTTCTTATCCAAATGATAAGATGAATAAGAGGTTCTTCAAGAATTGAGTTTTTCATATTCCTCATCGCTTGAGGGATCTTCTTTGAATGGTGAGAGCTTGATCTTCAATTGCTCCCATCTTCTTCTTTTCTTCTTATTAGTCGAGCTGAAAGTAATCGCTTACTTCTGTCATACATTCTTCACATGAACGAATCCCATGATCCTGGGAGGCCATTCAAGGTGGCTATCACCACTTCTGCATACTTCTTCTTCTACCGCTTCAAGTTGTTCTGCATTCTGGATCTTCACATTCTTCAACTGTTTTCTCAAAGCCATCTTCTGATTTAAGTTCTTATCTTCAAATATCTTAATCAAGGAATCAAAAATCTTTGGTGTCTTTAGGGAAGACACTTGTGGTATAAGTTGATCCGTGATTGAATCAACAATGATCTTCTTGGCATTGATCAAGTTCTTCTTGTGTAAGGCTTTGAGGCTCATCTCCCTCTAGAACTGGAACCTCTCTACTCATGTAGGTGTCCAATTTATTTTCTTCAGAGAGATCAAATACTTCCATGATTGGAAGTTTTCAACTTCACCAAGCTTATCATCAAGCTGATGTGATAGATCACTTTGAAATGAGAACCTCAAATGCAAATAGCAAAATATTAGATCTTACCGATTTGAGGTGTCCGTCCTGCTTCCGGAGCTGGCTGATCTAGGGTTTCACAGAGAAACCCTAATTTTCAAAAATTGGAATCTTTCAGATATTATTGGATAGAAATATATATCTCTTCAAATGGAGCTGTCCAATGTACTCCTTTTCTGAAAACAGTGGAGGGAAGCTCCCGGAATAGGAAGCCCTAGTTTTCCAATTTCTTCTGCATAAATGCCTGTTACTGTTTCTGTGATATATCTGAAATTATTGCTCCTCTATATCTGGAATTTCTCATTGTGGTAACCTCACATGTCCTTGATCCAACACAATAGTTTTCATCAGAATTGGTTTCACCAATTGGGATTTATGATCATTTTCCCAAGGTGACCTGTTACAGGACTGTTCAGAATAATGAAGTTGTACGGCATGCCACGTGTTGCTGGTTCATATTCAGGTTCTGATATTTGGACCAAAGAAATTACATGCCGTGCTCTTTCTGGAACATCTTCATGAATTTCATTAGGACCTCTGTAGCCCACGCTACAGAAATTCTCCCCAGGTGTCCTGTTTAGGGATGAATTCTCGAATAGGCTGGAACCCTAACTTGGAGGGATCATATCTCCCAGAATATAGTGAATCTGAGACTGAATTTTGGATACAGTGTAAATCAGGATTTTATCTTCGGCTTATGCAATTTTAAACTCCTGAAACTTCACCAATCTCAGGATATAGTGAATGTACCAAAAGTTAGTAGTTTTAGTATTTAGGGTTTTTCTGGCTCGGGGTCAAACTAGGGTTTGACTTTCCCGGAGTTTCACCCAAGCAAAAATATTGATCCAGGTCTCTAAAATTCGATTTTCATGAGGAGAGAAATCCTATGCTAGGCTCACTCAAAAATTCTTCTTATGCAAGAATCCCTAATTTCTTCCGGGGAGAGAGAGAGGGCTATTTTTCCTTGTGAAAGCTGTCCTGTTCAGGTTAGCTCTGATACCATGTTAACTTTTCATATGCTTATCTAAGACATCATTATTTCATTTCATTTTCATAACAAAAGCATATACACAGGATGATTGAAAGAAACAACATCACAAGAACAACACAGATTTATCCTGGGAAAACCCTAAAGGGAAAAACCCAGCAAAAGCTTCCTCAATATTGATGCCCCCAAAAGGTAAAAGATAAAACCAGCAAGGAGATCAAAAACCTGATCCTCCTCCTTCTCTAGCTACTTCTCTCATCCACAAGTGCGCTACTCAAGTGAGTGTGTGTCACAAATGAGGAGAGCTACATCTCTATTTATATTCATCCGTTCACTTCATTTAACTCATCCGACATGTAGGCTTGAGTTAATCATGTAGGCTCGAGTTACACATGTAGGATCAAGTAACCACACTGGGGTGCTAATGACCCACCTTTACAATCAGAGGGGACAACCTCATGATTCTTATTATTTCTTCCGATTAGAAGCATCGGGGTACAAGATAATACAAGTGGTTCTCCTGGTAGGACCATCGGGGACCACAAAAGATACATATAGAATATTCTTTGAAGTTACAATATTTCAACACAAATGAGGTCAAAACGAGGGTTTTACAATTATACAAAGTTAATATAAAATATAATGTACAAAATAAAAACTATTCTACAACACTAATATACAACAAAGACCTTCAAGGTCAATATCTATACTACAACGATATGGTACAAAAATAAAATACATGCAAGGATAAGTTTAGAAATGGGCCCTGATACCATCGATGCCAATAAAGGCATCAAACTATCTCGGTGAAGAACATATTGAGAATAAGAACATTTACTGGAAGGTTTAATCTTTCCCCTTCCAGGTCATTTAGATAAAAAGAATTAGCGCTCTCTACTTCATCAATGATATAAGGTCCCATCCATAGGCTGTCAAACTTTCCATGTTTTCTTGATTTTTCCCTCTGTTTGTCCCATAACAAAACCATGTCACCTATTTGAAAAGATCTAGGTCTAATAGAATGATCAAAATTCCTATTGATTTTATATCAATTTATGATACTCTGGTCAAGGGACTTCCTTTTGTTTTCATCTAACTCAATCAATTGATTAACTTTGTTCTCAATGGCATCCTGATATGAGCTAAAGTTATAGAGAATCTGATACACTGGAAGCTTTAAATGGATTGGTAAGGTGACATCTAGGCCATGTACAAGCTCGAAATGACTCTTTCTGGTTGAACGCTTCTTAATAATCCTATCAGCCTATAATGCATACTTAATCTTGTTATCCCATGCTTTCTTGTTATCACGAACTGTTTTCTTGATTATGGTCATTAAGTTTTTATTACTTGACTTAGCTAGACCATTTCCTTGAGGATAATAGTTGGATGAATGTGATAATACAATGCCATATTTGAAACAAAAGGATGACATCTCTGAAGAACTGAAACATGGGCCATTATCTGTGATAATTCTGGCTGGCACACTGAATCTTGTGATAATCCTATCCTCTAGGAAATCCATGACTACAACATCGGTTTCCTTCTTGGTGGGTGTTTCCTCTACCCACGTATTAAAATAATGTGTGGCAGTAAGTATCCAAGAATAGCCATTGCTTGAATTATCTTTAAACTTACCGATGAAATCAAGCCCCGACTGCTGGAAATGGGCTTGGACTACTATTGGTTTTAAGGGAAAAGCTTTCAGTTTTTGCTTCCCAGTGAACCACTGACACTGAGGTCAAGTTCTGACAAAATTATGCACGTCTGAAAAAAGGTTCAACCAATAGTATTATTCTCTTAGGATTTTATGGGTGGTTGTTCTTGTTGCAAAATGTCCACCACAAAATCCTGCATGGAACTCAACAATGGGTATTTTGGACTCAGGTTCATCAACACATCTAAGTATTAAGCCATATGGGTTTCTCCAACCCAAGCCATCCTTTGTCAAATGATACTTAGTTTATTTTAACCTTAATGCTCTTCATTTATGGCCAAGTAGGTGATCAGGGCATGTAAGTTTATGAAGGAACAATATGATGTTTGAATACCAAGGCTGGTTCACTAATCTCTAAAACTCGTTTGATACACTTTATTCTGGATTACTGTTCTGACAAATCATTCCTAAATCTTTCTCCTTCCCCTGAGTTAACATCTTTGCAAGCCCCTATCCCTTAATTTAGTGGGATTTATTTCTAAGTCATATCCCTAAATCTTTGAAACCCACTTACCCTTGATACCTAGACAATTTTGATGAGACATGATATCTTTGACATCCGCATGGGGTACATATTGAATGATTTTATAGTATCTGACATAAGTTCTAAAGTGTTTAAGGGAATTGACAAGAGCGTAAGCCTGCTTTTCCATGGTAGTGTACTTCAACTCTGAATGTTGCAAGGCTCTACTCATATAGGCTATAGGTTTCTCTTGTCCTTCACTATTTTTCCAAAGTAAAACACCAGCAATGGTGTCTTCTGAGGTGAAGGATAAAATATGAAACTCTTTGGAATAATCTAGACTAATTAAAACACGTGACATAGATATAGCATGTTTGATATTTCTAAAAGCATATTTCCCTTCATCCGTTCATACAAATTTAACATCTTTCTTTAATAACTTTTGTAGGGGTTTCATTCATTTTTCTAAATTTGGGATGAATCTCCTTATGAAATTGATCTGACCGTTGAAATATTGGAGAGCTTTTAAATTCTGAGGCAAGGGGACCTTCTTAATGGCTTCTACTCATTCAGGATCAATATTGACCCCATCCTTGGAGATTATGTGTCCCAACAGCTTTCCTTCGTCAACCCCAAAGATTGACTTGGCATGATTTAAGAAAATTCCATATTTACGACATCTTATAAACTCTTTCCTGAGATGACTTATGTGGCCAGATATTTCTTTTGAAAAATTAGTTAAGTCATCTTGATAAATTTCAATCACTTTGCCTATGATTTCTTTAAAGGAAAAGTCCACGACTCTCTGGAAAGTGGCACCTGCATTTAACATGCCAAAAGGAATTCTTAAAAAATTACAGGTGCCCCAAGGTGTGGTAAAGGTTGTTTTATGTCGATCCTCTTTGTTTACCAACACCTGGTTATATCTGGAAAATCCATCCAACATGGACATCATTCATGAACCTATTACTCTTTGAAGCAATGTTTCCATGTCGGGCAATGGGTAATTATCTTTTAGGCACGATGTATTTAGATTCTTGAAATCTATACATATTCTAATTGACCCATTCTTTTTTCTAATAACAACTAATTTGGATCACCACGATGAATGTCTTGTAGATGGTATTATTCTCGATGCTAACAACTTCTGTAACTCTTTTGGAACAATAGGAGCCAACTTAGGATTTATTTGCCTAAGTTTTTTTTGGAAAGGTTTGACCTCTTTAGCCTCTTCTTTAAGGGGAATAGTGTGTTGAAACACATCTTCCTGATAAGCTTTAAGTTCATCATAGATAAAGGCCAAAACATCTCTATACTCTTTTATTAGATTGATTAAGATGTTCCTTTCCTTTTCCGAAGTACATTTTCCAATTTTTATTAATTTGGGGTCTTTGTCTGTACCTATGTTTATTTCCACATAATCCATATCGTTATTGATTCTTTTTTATTTTTATGACGATATTGTCTATCAAAAAACTTCTCAAAATCTATAAGGCCACTCAGAATGTGATTTCTTAAATTATCCTCATGCTCCTAATACTCTTTACCCTCCTGTTGATAATTGATCTCACAATCCTCAAATTCCTGGAGATTATGGATGAATCTTAAGAGGTGTTTATAATCATTAAATACCTGTCAGTGATCTGCATTATCGGGAATTGAAGGCCTGAAATTGATTTCCATTTTGTCATTCCCATTAATCATCTCACCCAAATTTTGGAGGGTGGATGCTGCTACAGCCAAATTATCCGCTAAACCATTCATTTCCCTAGGGATTTTTTGAATATTAAGTGCATCAAACCAGTCCATGGAATCCCATATAGCATTCCTACACTTCCTTAGTCTATCACTTTTACACTGATACTGATTCTTAAGTTGGAGGATGACTAAGTCTGAATCACCTTTTATGTTTAACATTTTTATGCCCATGTCCTTAGTAGTTTGTAATCCTAGAAACAACGCCTCATACTCGGCCACATTGTCTGATGCTTCAAATTCCAATCTAAAGGAAAAGTTGTAGATTTGTTTAGAAGGAGATATTATTACAATGTCTGCACCTTTTCTCGCTTTGGAATAAGCCCCGTCAAAGTACATTTTCCAAACCTCATCTACCTTTTCATTTGTTATATTTTCTTTAATAGGGGCCATGAAGTTGGACAAGATGGCATAGTTTCCAAAGTTATTAGTACATTGCACAAATTCATTTCCCAACTTCTTAGGGTTTTCTACATGTCGCTTTCTTTCCTTTTCCCTGTGAAGTATAACGCTATTGTTATCTAATGTAGGTATAGTTACATACATCCAATCCATTTGGATGTGTCCACCTAGAGTTGCAGCCCACTTTCTAGACAACAACATTCCCCATTTATTTGGGAC
The DNA here is from genome assembly GCA_001517045.1 of Pseudotsuga menziesii. Lineage (NCBI taxonomy): Eukaryota > Viridiplantae > Streptophyta > Pinopsida > Pinales > Pinaceae > Pseudotsuga > Pseudotsuga menziesii. The sequence continues at coordinate 757,258 of LPNX011189805.1, read as the reverse complement.
ATCAATTACGACAAAATCCATTGTCATCTCTATGTTAGGATACTTGGCCAATTTTACTTGCAGGTTTAAGATTATTCCTACCACATTAACTTTTCTTGCATCCATTGCACAAACATTATGGTAGGGTTGTGTGATCCTTAGATTCAATTGTTCCATTACCTTTCGTGTGATTACATTTGACGAGGCACCTGAATCTAACATGCAATTATGAAGGAGGAGATTATCAACTATAAGAGAGACACAAAAACATGGGCGATCTTCTCTTCTTGTATCAACACTGTGAAGGAATATAGGAATATCCTCAAGGACAACAGGCAAATCTTCAAGGATGGAATCGTTACTTGGAAGAGCAGTTTGTTTGACAATGTTATGATTACTTTCTAAATATTTCAACAATTTTTCTTTTTGACCAGGAATTTGAAGGATGTCGGTTGCATAAGCTGATACTTTAACACCTTTTAACCACATTCCCATGTCAACTTTTGATTCTAGAACAACAAGAGGGTTTATAATAGGAGGAGTTGTTACCTTAGGCTTATATTTCTTAGTCGGTGTAGACTTCTCCTTTCTTTGGTAATTAGCACCCTTGAATGTAGCGTTCCTCATTTCTAAAACCTTCTCCTGAGTAGGTTTTTCACCATAATTCTGAGTAGTGAAGTCTTTCTCTTGACTATAACCTACGGACTGCTGCCAATTCTAGTCAGACAAAGGTTATGTTTGACCTACCATGTTCACGAACTCAGGATCGCTTAACGGTGTATCATGACTACTAATTTTAGGGAGTCCTTGTTCCATAACTTGGTTTGCAATGTAACAAGTATTTTCCTGATGAAACCGAGCACAAGGCCCACAATAAGGAATTACATATTCAACCATGTTGGTTGAATCTAACTCGTTTGGAATCCTAGGCTCTTGAGTTAGTGCTTTCTTCTGATACATTTGGTTGGGATTATGTTGAAAGTTCCTCGGTGCATGAGAACCATGATTTATTTCTATCATTACCAACCTATTATGAATATGATTCAGTTGTGCAACATGATTGGCCATTTGTTGGTTTTGATTAGTTAGTTACCAAGGTTTTCATCATTTCAAAAATTTCCTTCATAGGATCTTTAGATGATTCCTTTCCCTCTGATTCAAGAGATTTTCCCTTAGACTCTTTGTTGTAGGAAGAATTTCCTTTAGTGAATCTAGGTATGTTGGACTTACCAGATGATTGCATATTCTTTTCATTTTTTTTTGCAAATTCCCTGGCTTGCTTTAAATCAACATGTTCTTTATCTCTTAACTGATACCTCAAAACTCTAGTGAATGCTTCAATATAATAGATGAGGATAGCAGCATCATGTGGCTTAATGTCTTTATGAAGGTGAGAAACCAGGTTCTTGAACTTCTTATTGAATTCATCCATAGTTTCATTTTCCATCTTTTTAATGTTATGGAGAGCAGCAGGCTGATGCTTTGGTTCTTTCTTTTCTATCCATTTCTTCTTAAAACCCTCCAATAATTAATTAAGTGTTTTATATGAATTATGAACTAAGTCAAGGTACCATTCTCCAACATCTTCTTCTAAAGATAAAGCAAAGAGCTTCATTTGTATGTCATCATGGTCAAATAACCAACTAAATGCTTGGAAAAATTCTGAAGATGGGATTTAATTGTGATGTCATTGTTGCCTTGAAATGTAGGCAAATTATTGATAGCATCATTTAGAATGGCATGCATAGCACCTTCTATCTGAGAAAGGTCAATGGGTTTGAAAAAATTAGACATTTATGTAGACAGATGGATGCAACTCTCTACAAATAAATGATGGATATCTGAGAGGGATTGGGACCCTAAATCTTCAAGGATTCTACAAGAAGTCTATCTATTCAATCTCCTTTGGTAATCCCTTTCAGGCTCAGGGATGATATCAAATACTCCTTTGGAGTTTCTTTGGGTAGAATACCTTGGATGGATATTAAACATTGGAGTCGCTAGATGGATCGAGTTTTAATTTTAAATTTTAAAGGCAATATCTATCAATTTTTTTATCTTTTTATCTTTTTGAAAAANGGGGGGGGGGGGGTGCATGGAAGAAATATTCAAGCCACTCGGTATGTCCTTGGGGGAAAGTCTTAAGTCAAGGTTGTCAGCTTGTTCTTGACTCCTCTGTTTAGGAAAACTCCTAACGAAGCCAAGGAGGATAGACCCTATTAGTTGCTAAGGCTATTAAGGTTTAGTGCAATGATGATGATTGAGTTATTTAGGATTTCGATGAAAGTAAATATTAACACAAGATATTGCATCAGAATTAAAACACAACAACATAAAGATCAATATATGATATATAAAGCATAAATCAATAGATGATTATATCAAGTAAACTTACCAGTGCCAAAACAGATTCCACAGATAAAAGTGTTGTTGTATTGCTAAAAACAAATGTTGCAAGTGCTCTTGGTCAAATTTTAAATTAATGTGGAGATGAGTTGATTAACTTAAGGGAAAAGGGAACTCCAAATATACCTGAATATCCACATGGTTCCAATGGAATGGGCAAGAGGATTAGATAAATCAGGAATACTGTCGCTGATGCACATGCCACGTTTTGGCCACACAATAGAAGTGAATGTCTCTGTCAAGAAACAATTTGTATGTTTCCATTGTGTCTATCTATGGCTTGACCGAAATATTTCAGTGGACGTCGAGTTTCTAGCGTCTATTATAGGACTCCCTCTTACAGGATTCGACCCATCACCATTCTTTGCAAGAAAAGACACATATACGACATTGACAAATAAGTTGAAAGAAAATTACAACCTGACAAGAGACACGAGAGGTTTTTCTATTTCCTCCATCAATGATACTGTTATTTGGTTCACAGCCAAAATTTTATCTAACAAGCTGCTGCGAAATATGTGACCTAACTAGTGCACTGTGTTGAACACAATGGTCACACTGAGAGGGGCGTGAATAAGTGTGTTAGCAATTTAAACCTTTTTCACCTTTTATTAGTCAATCAGATCATCATGTTATCAATTACATAATCATATTCATCATGAGTCATAAGCACAATAAACACATCAAAGAGAGAGACACAGTAATATATGCAATGTAATCTTTATTTATGGTAATGGAATACTTCAATCTTGATGATTACAATCAACACCAACTGACAAAAAGAGTGCCAACTCTTATAACATGACCCATCCTGGTTTTCTTAGCTCCAACTAAGAGAGGGTTGAGGAATCCAATCCTTAAGTGCAAGAATCAACTTGCAATTCAAGAAACACTTATGCCATTAAATCAACTACCACTATCATCAACCTCCGCTCATGTACCTCTGCTCATCAACCTGTCACATATCATAAATTTGTTGCACTTATATTTGACTTATGTTATGTCGAGTCAACTCAATCAATAACTCAATCAAGCATTTGGTCACATGCTGCTCATGAATCCTGTCCAGCCTTATGTTCTAAGATGCGTCATACATCATACTTCAATATAGATACACTTCACAGTTCGTCAGGCTACCTATTATGCTTCTTGGGATTGCTTCAACCTCAAACCCAAATGCAACTCAATCTTCAAGTCAATGTTGTCACTGTTATCACATATCACTTGTCATGTATTTCTGTTGTAGGTGTCGCTGCCATCAAGCTCATGTTACTTTCAAGGCACCATTGTCATCAAGCTGTCATACTATTAATCATTATCATATCAACTGCTATAAAATCAATCACTGTAGCATCAAGCAAGTCAACTTAATGTCAATTCTGTAACTTGTCAAATCATAAGTTACTCTTGAAACAACTCATCTGTTCCTGTCTTCTTTACTTTGTCAACTTCAGTATGTCTCAAGACAGCTCTTCAATCCCAAGGTGTTATATATATATATATATATATATATATATCAACACTTAATGCCAAATATTACCTTCAACTAGTTCTATGGATATCTAGATATCTTAGCCTTTTCAATAGAATTTGAACAATGTTTTAATCAAAATAAACATAGCTCAAAGTTTCTTGATTCAAGCTTGTGACTTTACTAATATTCTGCACTATATCCAACCTAAGGTTTGCTTACTGCTGTAGCAACCCAAATTTAGAGCATAAAGAATAATTTGAAAACTTAGGTATTGTTGCTGCATATTGTCGTCTACTACTACCCTTCTTGTTGCTGCGAATTTTGCCTCAGAGACAGCCGAAAACCAGAGCTAAAAATCCACTTTTTTCACACCTTCAAAATGAGGGCGTTGGGATGTTATTTATACACATTTTATTAGCAATTTTTTATGGGGCCGACCTACTTGGGGTTTAATTAATTTTTTTTTTAATTTTAATTAATTTTAATTAAAAAAAATCTCTTTTGTTTGGTCAACTGCCCCAAAAAGGTGGGGTACACCAACTTAAAAAATTCATATCACTTCAACCGTAAAGAACCACATGATGTGCCACCTACCATTGGAAAAAACATGACGAGAGCTATCATCTTATGAGGGATTTCTTACATTGACAAGGTCCTTCACTCATATTTCTTCAATTTGTGTAGGACATCATGAAATGACTTGAATTCTTCTTGATGGCTTCTTCACGTACTAAATATGAAATCAAGAGCTACAACACCAACCAAGGGGTTCAATAATGCATCAAGGTCTTCATCAAGCTTGTGGGTAAGAGTGCAAGAGTCTTATACACACTTCAAGGGCTCCATAATATGTCAAGAGCTTCATTATGTCAACCAAGACTTCTTCAACCAACTTATGGGCTTAAGGACCAAGTTATCGCTTCAATGTTTCTTCAACACACCAAGGGCATGTTCTCCATGGGTTCCACCTCGATGATAACAAAGATACAACCTCTCAAGCCATCTAATCACAAAGAGGAAAATATATCATCAACAACCTCCATCAATCTTGAAGACCAACAAGCAGAGGCTTCAATGAATTTGAAGAGCATCAAGGTCTTCATCAAGTGGCACCTATCCAGTGTGTGGGATTCATGACCTATTCAACCATATCAACCACAGAAGAGGACCTCCAAGGGTCAAGATCCATTGTGCCACCTCATGTGGGGTTTCCAATCCTTCTCCTAGGGTACCATGACCCCATTAAAGCATAAATGACCACATAATGGGTCATTAATGCTTCTTCAACCCATCAAGGGCTTCTCCATCGTCCACAAGGGCTCCAACACCATAACCAAGGTCTTCATCATCATTAGCAGGGTCTTCAACATCATCTATGAGGAGTGGCTCAAAGATCCAATCTTGTGGGTTCAAGGACCTTGTAGGATTCCACAAAGTGCTCCAAAGAACAATTCATCTATGTGTGGGATTCACACTGTAAGTGGGAGTTAATGACTACCTGAAGGGCCACTGCAATTCCCATGTTGGAATCTCATAATTCAATTAACACAATGCAGGGACAATTGTTGCAGTAGAGAAGTGTGTAGCGGGTGTTCAGCTTAACTATTGCACTATCTTCTAAATGAACTGTTAGAAGATGTGAAGGAGGTACAAGAAAAAGGTAGCCCATTTCATTATTCATGGTACTAAGTTTGATTTATTTTTTCGCATGAGCGGAACCACCAAACTACCAAGTGGTAGAAGTGACAGTCCCATGCCGAGGAACTCGATACCAAAATCTATGGTTCGACAAAGATAAACATGAGCGATAGAAAGACAACAATGCCAAATTATTTTTACAAGGAGAGGCCCTTCGACGTTATATTTAGAAGCAGACTAGAAACACCAAAGAAACTATTAAACAATTAGAAAAACCGTGAACACAACAACAAATGAGAATCGATAGGGTCCCAGGACTGCAAGCGGAAGCAAAGAAAGTCACTTGTCTTATTAAACCTATACATGAGAAGGCATGATTAGAGTTGGGGTCAGTAGGACTAACAAATTGGGAACACATTAGTTTCGAACTTGTAGAAAAATTGAAGGCAGTAGAAGAAGAAGTGTGGAAGGAAGCTGAACAGGTAGTGAAAATATTTCAATATTTTCAAATTAAAGTCGCAATTACAAAATTTTTAGACTGATGTGGCTCGAGACGAGCCACATGTGACTGTTGGGGGCCTGTTGGCCCTAGGAAAAGTCTGACAGAATTTTGCCAGAATTATATTAAAAAGGTGAAGATTCTGGAAGTTGCGACGAAAGTAGCCGCGACAGAGGGAACCACAACAAAAGAGGAATAAAGCAGTCAAAAATCAAGGTTCAATTAATTTTGTGGGAAGAATTAGCTAGATTAAAATATTGCTTTTAGTAATGAACAATGCTTGTATTTTTGGCCAATAGTGCCTATTTTAAGAGATAACTAAATGTATTAAAATAGAAAGAAAACCTGTCAAGTGACAGTTAAGAGTCAGTTGACGGTTGGATTTTTGACGACCCGAGCTTGTAAGTTGATGGAAGATCTACAAGGCAGTCAACACAAGGAAATAGTCCAACCAGAAAGGAGTCAAATCGATCCCACGCAGAAGTGATTCTATCCCCAAGTTGTTTGGGATGACTAGATCCTATGGATACAAGGCCTCCACTGGCACAATGTTTTTAGATTTGAGTGATATCTCCTCCCTTAAGGAAGATATGAGAAGGTTTGAAGTAGATGGATTCTAGGCTAACTGTTCAAGGAAACTTAAACAATGATTGTAACAGATTTAGGCAGGGCAATTGTAATATATAATTGATAAGAAGAAACTGATTACTCAATGTATAGAAATATAAATCAAGTTCAATTTCCTTAATCAACTTCAAATAAAACCAAACAATGAAAATTGCAATGGTTTATCCAAAGTGTTATGAGTGTACAACATGTCCTATTAGATAATACCAACTGACAAATTAGTATCATGGATTAAATAATTACTCAATAATTGCAAAACAAAGCATGCGAATCAAATAAAGACATTCATTCAATTGTTGTAAAGGAAAGTTTCCTATGGCTATGGTTTAAGAGGCCATCAACGTACTGGGGTTGAAAGGTGGATGCAAATGGTTCTGCAAGTAAATACAAACAAGATTAAGAGATTAGAATGGTTCATACCTTAGCCAAATGAAGGTTGATCCAAGCAGCCCTTTAATCCTTCTCTTGCTCCTCTTGCTCCAAGAGACCTGCAAAATGAATTATACCTTCCTCAAACCAATATGATCACATATAAAGTAATGATAATCAAAACAATACGAGAAACTATTATGATTAACATAAACATCTGATCATAAACACATATTCAATCATACATTGAACAATGATTTGGGAAGAAGAAGGACATCACATCTTTATTAATCTTGAAAACAAGTACAAGTATACCTTCTCTTCAAGTTCAGCACCTTACGAAACCTTGATATGGTTCTGCTACTTCTCTTCTCCAAGGAACTCAGCATCCAAGCTCTACAACACAAGGGGATGATCACTAGGGCAAAGGTGTGGGCAAAGAGAGTCCCAATTCCTCCAGCACGACAATGCAAAAGTTCAAGTCGCTTCTCATGGACCTCCCTACCTTTATTTTTATGCTTAAAGAAGAGTTAGGGTCGAAGACAAAGTAGTTACAACTAAAGGAGTCAGTTGCATAACTACCCAAACTACCCGAATTTCAAAATACATATTTTTTTGACATTTTTAGGAGGTGTACGCGGGTTGCAGAGACAACAGTCGTGTACATGAGGAGGTATACGTAGGTTGCAATGCAAAAAGTCATGTATTTAAGGCGTACGTGACTATTATATAAAGCAACTCGCATACGTACGTGGGTTTCCTTAAGGAAAGTCACATACACATCAAAAACTCATTTTTAGGGTATTTCTGTGCATTTTCAGACTTTGGTGTCTTCTGGAAAGTTTTATCTAATATAAATACCTTTCCAAGGGTGTAGATATGAGTTCAGACGGAGTTACAAAACTCAAGATATGTGTCCTCCAAGTTAGGTGTTTTTTCAGTGACTTTTCTGAAGTGTCGTCATGGAAGTGTCGACATGCGACGAAATCATAGGAAAGTGGTCACAAGCAGAGATGTGTCATTTTGAGCTATAACATCAATTTACATTTAATATGTCAGGATTGTAAGGAAAAATCAATACACAAACTAACACATCCAATAGATGAGCAACCAATGATCAGTATGCTAGATAGATAAAAGAAGGACTAAAATTCATGAAAAAACATTTGACTAATAACCACAACACATAGCATAAATAACAATGTAATTTTATTCACTTGCAAAAGATTACAAAGTACCGAATTACAAATATTTCCTGGTATGTGCTTGGTAGTCTCCTCTCCTGTATAGTTCTCCTAGGCTTAATCCTGCTAGTCCCTTTTACTTGGGAAATACCCTCCCTTTAAATAATATTACAAAATTTACAAAAAATGAAATTTCCTAAGATGTGGGATTACAAGATATTTCGGTTTTATGGTTTGCCGAGGGAGAAACGCCACTTGGAAAAAGCATCCATCAAATATTGGATGTCTTTAAACTGTGCATTCTCTATATGTAATTCAACTTTACATATCAAGGATGCGATCTCCTTCTTCTTGACCTTCGCCCATTCTTTGAGGAAGAGGTAAATCCTCATTAATGAAGCAAGAGGTGTCTCCACCCAGTGCTTGATTTCTTCCATAGTAAGCTGGAGTCAACTCCAAAATATGGTCCTTCATTTTGGAAGAATCACTCTAAATCTTCTCCAGCTTCAGTTTCAGAGGTGTGGCCTCATTGATAGGATCTAGGATTGGTATATCCATATACTTGAGAAGGATTTCTGAGGCAAACCACCTCCTTTTGCAGGTTGCTTATCCATATTTGATGATGGATTCCATGAGATCACAAATGATTTCCCATGTTTCAATTATCACCTGGATTTTCTTAAGCTTAAGCTTATCAAGGATCAACAGATATTCTGTTCTGTGTTTGATATATTTTTGCCACTCTATAACGTGATCATAAGCTTTATCTACTTCCTGTCTTCTTTTGTGATGCTCATGGAGGACCCCAAACTGATGGTCAAAGGAATTATACAACTCCTGCATCTCATTGAACCCTTTAAACAGATTAACCATGCCTTGATAAAATTGATCATGTATTTTGCATGCTAATTGTTTAAACTCCTCCCCTGTAAATTTGGAAAAAGAAGAGGTAGTAGATGCAAGTTAGAGGTCTTTGAGCTATTGTTCAAACATGGAAATTTTGTTTCCCTGCTGGTCAGCTAAGAGATCTTCCTTTTCAAGTTGTTGCTTCAGATAATTGTTCTTCTTTTGAAGCTGATCTAACTGCTCTTCATATTGCTCTTTGAGAAGTTGAATTTCCTGCCCGTGGTTCACCTCAGCTTGTGCTAGGTCTTGTTTGGCCTTTTGCAGCTCTTGTTCTTTGTCTTCGAATTCCTTCTTCAGCTGAGATACTAAATCAAAATTTTCTCCAGCAAAATCCCCCATGGTAGCTACTGTATCAAGGGATACTTGTTTGGTGTCAGAGGAGTCCCTTTTCCAAATGATCTGGATAGGGGTTGGCACCTGCTTGACTGTGCCTTCCCTTGTCCTCTTGGCTATCTTCTTAACTACAACCTTCTCTTTCTTGCTCCAAAAATATTTCCCAAGAGAAATAACTGCATCCTCTCCAAAGCTGCCATTTCCTTTGTAGTGGAGATAGTTCCCTCCTGGACAGTCACTAGAGGCTCAACTTGAGAAGTTTGAGGATTGGGGATTTCCACACTAACGGGGGAAATAATAATAGTGGGTGTAGGATAAATAGGTGCAAGGGATGTAGAAATAGATGTGGGTATGGGTGTAGAAGTTTGAGGGGAAGAAATTGCAGAGATGGAAGGAGTATATAGTTGTGGGAAAACATAATGTGGGGATGTTAGAGTAATGTGGACTCTAGATGAGGTTGAAAGAATAGGTGAAGTGGGAGGGGAGATGGAGCTAGGTAGCTGAAATAATTTGAGATAAATTAATCTCAGAAAAAGAAATTTGGGGAAATGATGAATAAAAAATACTCCCAGATAACTGGGTGGTGGAAATGGACGAAGTCATGGAAGTAAAAATATTATCAAGGCAGGTGGTGAGACTGTTTTCCTCCTCCAAGTCACTGTGTATCTCATGTATTTCACCATTAGGTTGAGGAAAAGGTTCTACCTGCTGAATTGGAGGAATTTAGAGGATTTGTTGTTCATGATGATCTACTCTTTGAATTGCCTGTGGTGGAGGTTGAGGGATTTCTTCTTGTAGTTGAACCTAAGGAATGACCTCATGAAACTTTTTCTTATTTGGTGGAGGTTGGGCCATAGTTGTCTGTGATTTTATCTCTGAACTAAGATTCTCCACCCCTTTCTTGAATTCCGTTGTTCTATGTAAAGTCTCCAATGTGGAGGAGGATTGTGGTTTCTCAGGGCCTTCCAGAACAACTTTACCCTTATCCTAATATTTCTCAGGGGGAATAGTGGAAGAACTGGATAGAGCTTCCTTAGCCTCCTTTTCTATGTTCTGCTTGTGGAGATCCTCTTGTGCTTTCAAACGGAGCTGTCTGAAATGTAGGGTAGAGGTCTTTAACTCCTTCTGATACTGAAAAATGTGGGCCTTTTCTTGAGGATTGGTAATCCTACCCACCACTTCTAAAAAATCAACAACTCCTGCATATATTGAGTCATCAGGAAGATCGTGATGGGCATAAGCAAATTTAGTGTGCTCATGCTCAAAATGATTAGCCAACCATGACTTTGGATCGTGCATTCTTTTGTATGCTTACCCTAGATTAGTTTCTATTATAGCTTTTCCTAGGATAGCAGCATGAGTGGAGTTCTGCACTGTAAAAAACCCCAAGTTCAAAGGTAACTTAGGCTAACACTTCCTCATATGTGCATTAAGCTTACAGAAGGCTCCATCAATGAGAGTCTGATAGGATTTTTCCTGCAAAACCATCTTGTCCGGGACTATTCGTGGAAACAAATGAACTGTGTTGTTGCCCCAAATATAAATGTAGGACAAATATTCTCCTAGATACCAATCACCCATGAGAGATATTAGGGCTCTGGATCCTTTTGATAAATTTGGAGCATCTCCCTTAAAGATCATCTGGTACATCGACCCTATGAAGTGGTTGCAAATCTCATAAATCCGAGGATTTGTCCTCCCACATGTCCGAGCAATAGATGTGTATTGGCGAGGAAGTTTTGGTCTAGTTCCAGCCCATGGCAAGGAATGCAGAAGTGGCACATAATACATCCATTACATACCCGACATGTAGAAAGATGGATTTCTTGAGGTTGAAGTTTTCTGATACTTCTCAATCTCCCCCTTGAGGGCCACTGATAAGATCTGAGCCCAATTGAATGATTCCTCTATAAGCAATATATGATGGGATATGGGAGCCCATTTAGTCTTGAACTCTATGTAGTTGGGTAAACCATACCATCGATGAAACATAGCTACTAGCAAAGAGAATGGATCCCTGAACCATGAAATGGGGTAGACCTTTTCTGCCTTGGGGACAAACTCAGTAGGGTTATCCATCTGGGATTTAATCACTTACTCATAGTCGAATTGGGTTAGGGATGCATCAAGAAATTGGTTTGTGAGGAGCTATTGAGGAGGTCTAAGAGCGTATGCTCTAGCGAATACATCTGGGTGGAATGAGGCTACCGGGTTTTGAAGGTGGTTGTCGAACGACCTCTCTTCAGGTCTTGCATGGTCAAGTGCCCACCTGACTGGGTTTGTATATGGCATGAAAGGAGGTCTGGATGCAATACAACGAAGCTGGGAACTCCTAGTTTTTCCATAGGCAGGTTGGTCATGGGTTATTTGCAGAGAAGTCATCATTGTCGAATATTGAATAGATCCTGGATTAATCCAGATGAAGAGTTTCAAAAACATGAACATATGTATCAGTAAAAACCCCATTGTTTGGTTCCTTGTTCTTCTGATCTTGCAGGGAAGTCTTAGACTTGGTATTTCTAGACATGATGGCAAACTTGGAGGTAAAGTCTGATAGAAATTTGGCGACCATAATTAAAACTTACCACTGTTAAAAATAATAGAAAAAAAGACTGTGAAGGGTAAGAAACTTACCGGTAGAAATCTTGGAGATGAGAGGATTGGTGAGCTAGCATGAGAAAAATCTACAGTAAAAATCTCAGACACAGTAAAAATTGCAGGTGAAATGGTGAAGAATTCATAAATTTGAATGAATTAAATAATCCAAAACTCAACGACAAAATAGATGTGAACCGTAGATATGGTAGAAATAGATGGCTGAGATAAAGTCAGGAAATCCAAATGCAGAGGTGAAAACAACTGAAATACCTTAGATCTTACGATTTATGCAATCCACAATCTACATTGTGGGTTGCGGAATGTGAAATGAAATTATTAACCACGAAAATTTGTTAAAGTTTTGCAATCCGCAATCCGCAAAAGATTTGCGGGTTGTTGGGTAAGAAATGTTGCAGATTTAAAATTTATTTGAATTTTCGCTTTCCACAATCCGCATTGCGAGTTGCAGAATTGAAAAAGAAAAAAAAATGCAAAACATGACTTTTTCGCTTTCCTCATTGCAGGCTGTGGAAGGCGGAACCGAAAAAAAATGTGGAAAACATAAATTTTTGGCTTTTGTTCGTCACTTTTCCTAACTCGGGTGACCCAGGTTCTGCGCAGCCCGTCAACCCAACAAATACCCGAGATACTGACCCGATAGAGCAAGCCCCATCGACAACACCTATGAATCAAGTGTAGTCTCACCTGAGATATCTCTTCGATGGGTAACTGCCGGAACCATGTTTCTGCGATTGTCGAGGGATTATAGTCCCTTGGCGTGCAGCCAAGGAGGTCAACAAGGGAAACATGATGGATGGAAGGAGGAGTCAACCTTGTGCGACTGAGCACAACTATATGTCATTGCACACAACTTTATCCTTATTCTCAACCTCTCAACTGGCGCAACCCGTGCGGCACAACTGACTCGTACTAACAGACCGTCTGCGACTTATGTCGTGACTTAAGATAGAAACACACAGGCCAATATATGCACATATTTCAATGATACTTTCCCAAGCATTGATCTACTAATTATAGTATAACATTAGGCACTTAAGTCAATAATTCAACATTGTACAGAAAGAAAATAACTACCATTCACATAAACATTCACAACATTAATCATCCATTTGAACACAAGAGATGACATGGAAACCCATATGGGAAAAACCACCAAGGTGCTCTTCATCTGGCATGAGAAAAGGATATAGCACCTTGTAGTCTGTAGGATGTAGACTGATCTTATAATATGTCTTTAATACTTAGACTTATGGTTCTCATGCTCTCTGGTTTGTTCTTCTACCCTACCTATACTCCTAGCAGTCTGCGCACACAGCAACCAGATCCGCGGCTCAACAACCCCCTATCGCTACCAGACTCTTCCTGAGTCTTCTCTTCGTATGATATCTACAACATTATAGCAAAAATGGCATCCTTACATATGGATCACCAATGAACAGCCGAAAACAACAACTCGAAAACTAACCTAAATGTAATTAAGACCAACATAAAACATGATCCAGACCAACCAAGACGTAGTTGGGACCAACATAGAAGTAAACCCAACCAACCAAGACATAGTGGAGACCAACCATTTTACCATTGAATCCCTCCTATTTATACTATTTTACATGACCACCTTGGGTCGACTACATATAGGCAATCTGTTAGCTGTCAGCATCAACCGTCCCTCAGGCTACGGCAGTGGTGATTATGACTTGACATGAGGCACTATCGGCCTGACTTACCATAATATTCCCTTGTATGTTTGTAACCATAGGATTATGCCACCTTAAGCGGCCACAATTTGCACCTGTCATTCTCCAGCCGTTATCACCTGCATGCCCATACGCTTGCCTTTCCTTCGTCGTGTGCCTCTCCATTCTTCCTGCGCTAGTCCCTTTCTTCCTTGCTACCTTCCTTTCTTTCTGTCGCGCGTGCGGCACACCTTCTTTTTCTTGTGCGTGAAATTCTTTATTGCGCTCCTTTCCCAGGCCAACAGGCCCCCAACACTCACATGTGGCTCGTCCTGAGCCCATGAGTAGACATAGCAAGTGGAACGACTTATGCAGCTGCTTCTTTTGACATTGTTTTTTTTTCCTTTGCGCACTTTGTTCCTTGATGCCTTGCACACTTTGTTCCTTGATGCCTTACGCAATTTGTTCCTTGTGTTTTTTTTTTTACGGTGTTTCCTGCACCACGACCTCATCCCATAATTGAAATTTTTTTTTAGATTACAAAGCTTTTAAATACTTTAGTCATACGATTTCTTCCACGACATCCTCTGAAGACTCTTAATGGCGAGTTACACTTCTGACTTTCACCAGGGTTGTTAATATCTCATTCTGACAAAGCAATCCAATTCTTATTCTCATTCTTAGGCTCGTGGGGTTTTTCTTGTGTTTGTGACAGCTTGTCTCTTGCTATTCTTCCTCGATTTCGTCATTTTCTACATCCTCCTTTTTCCCGTCTTCTTGCTTTGCCACTTCCTGTTCTGCAGAGCTGGGTGGATCAATGCCCAACCGGAGGTATGAGCTTTGAAGCGTGAGGCATCATCCATATTGAAAACCAGAGAATCCCCAAATTCAAGGGAGTGATTAGAGGAGAGCGATCTGCCAAAGTTTGATGAATTTTACCTTAGCATCACTGTCTACAAGCCATATCCATCAATGTAGACCTTCTCTATTCTTTCCCCACATGCAGGCCTCGCTTAGACTGCTGGAAGTTGGGACTGCTCGCTAGCCCTGCAGACTTTGTCAAATGCTGTAAGGACTTTGGTCCCTACGCTGTAGACTTTGTCAAATGTGGCAAGGACTCTGGTCCTTAGCCTGCAGAATTTCTCAAATGGGGCAAGAACTCTGGTCCCTACTGGAGTTCTTTCAAGTGCCGTAGTCAGGGCTACTAACCCACTGAAAATTAAATAGCCAAGGATGACTTCATGAGAGACTTCTATCTGGGTTGAAATAACTTGCAAACTGTTACCTCCTTGCTTATTCCCATCTTTGGAGATACTCGACACATTGAAGGCTGCAACAACTGCTTTATCCCACAGGGCTGCTCGCCATGACACACCCCAACTCATCTATAATTGGTGCTCAAGAAACACAACCAAGTGATGCCTATAACTAGTGCTTAGGAAACATGACCAAGTGATGTTTTCTCTAGGCGTGCCCTTATTTTATAAGAGGAGCATCGGGTCACATGCCATGTAGGATTATCCAGGTGCATCATTAGGACAAGACCTTCGTCTAGTCTACCAGATCAGCCTCTCTGATTTGCTATGATTAATGATGCCGTCACTCTCCCGTACTGACAACCGTGATTGAATATTGACGTGATGACTAGTCACTGTCACATAGTTTCCCACACTTGATCCACCTAGGGTGATGTCTTGTCCCAAGCGCTAAATCTTTGTTGAATCCTCCTGCATTTAATGGTTCGTTAGTGTTTGCCAGCTGTCTGGGACCTCCTGCCATTTGTCTCTTAGCTATTTTTTTGGCAGGTTTATAGTTCACCATTATTTTCGTGCAGCTTCCTCTTTCCACTCAATTTGTGCTGGGGATGCCTCTCCCTCGCTGCTTTCCTCCCTTCAGATTTTTTTTTTGGCGCGCGCCTCGGCCTTATTTCCTTACACAATTTTAAGTTGTCGGCGTTGGCTCAGGATATGCCTCAGGACAGACCTTGTCCTATAATGTCTTGACCATATGTTGAAAAATTCCTCTGCAACTTCCTCTGCTTGCACGACCAACTGCTGAACCCGGTCGGAATGGACATGTTCTGACGATTCCGCCTCTATTGATTGTATTATGCCTTGAAGTTTTTTTTGGACTGGATGAATAAAGTCTATGAGCTGCTCGAATTTCGACTGATGTGTCTCAACCTTAGCTTCCTTATCCTTTTCTCGTTCGTGGAGGGTATGCACTTCTTGCTGCAGTCTCTTGATCTCTACATTTTTGACGATCTTCTGTTGGAGGGGAAACTTCCTCATTTCCACCTTTGCAACATTGATTTTCTCATCTACCTCTCGTGCACTCCTCCTAATTTCCTCAGTTGTTTCATCTTTGAGTAGCCCTCCCCAAATGGTAGCGACAACATCTGCAGCCTTTGCATAGAGTGCTTCACCTTCTCTAATTTTAACAATAGCTTCAGACGCTGCTCTTCTTATTTCCTCAAGCACCTCCAGGGGTGTGGTCGGCATCTACCTGGCTTGCAGCTCCTCCAGCTGCTACCGAAGATTCTGTGCAATCTTTGCGAGCCTGGTCATTAGCCAGGGAGTCTTCATCTTCTTGCCTTGATTTTTGTGGGAATGTTGCAATGGCATTCTTGATAGAGTCCACTAATGCGACGTGGTTCTGCTCACGTGCTAATATTTCCTGTTCTTTTTTGGCAATAAGGGTGATTTTCCCCTGTAGTTCTTACTCTTTCTCCTTCAACATGGCCTTGCACAACTTTGTCTTCCTTTACTGCTTTGCTGCCTGGTAAGCAACTAAATTTCCCCTTAGCTGAATTTTAGACGCGACCGCCTGCTGAATGCTATAGAATTCCTCCAAGTCTAGCTTGGAGAAGTCTATCTATGCATTATTGCCATCAGGGCCTACACTTGTCTCTGCGTCTACCTCCAATGCCTGCCTCTGAATCACTACTTTGATTGGCAGCATTAATGCTGGTGTAACTAGTGGAATACTGGGATCAACACCATATGTCTCGGCCTCAATTGTGGCTTTGACATCCTGGATGGCCTCTATCAACTTATTGAGATGGCCCTCAACTTGAGTAGCAATGTTTGCTTGCTGTGTCTTCATATTAGTAAGGTTATCTTGTGCGACCTTAGCAACAACATCGGCAGGTTCCTGGAAATCATCTTCAGTCAATGTGTTTGTGTTCACTGCTCTGTTGGCTTTCTACTTCTTGTGGGATGAGTGGCCCTCTTATTGCTGCACATGCGTCTATGTCTGCGCATGATCTTGACTTGGTGGGTGCTCTGATGCATGATGGTCCGAGTCATCAATATTATCATCATCCTCATTGTGTTCCTGTGATGAATCATCTTGGTTATCATCGCCATCATGCTCTTCGCCATTAACTTGGTGAAGCGGTGGTTCCTTTGCATTCTGCCCTTTAGGTAGCGACTCTGCTAGTGGGTGACACCATTCCTCTGGCAAAAGATTAATAATTGCATCCACATCCTCGTTTGTCACCATGAAGTCCGCATGGTGCACCTGCTTGAGTGGGTCCTTTGTTGGCAGCAAGGTTATAGTACATGCGTCAGCTTGAAACTTGATGAATGCGGCGTACTTGTGTATCGTCACAACGTGGATTCTATGAGATTGGTGAACAACATCACACAGCGACTCTGCATGTACAAAGAATGAAATGTTGTTATCCTTCTGTCGATTGTCGTCTACCTTATCTTCCCACAAATTCTGGTACCTTGCACCAAGGAAAAATAGTGGGACATCCATCTGGACATAGTCCGGTGGATTACCCCACACAATGAATGAAATCAAGATCAGTAGCCAGGAATAGTGGAATTTGTAGGTGTCCTTGTGCTGGGCCTACAACGCATCGTCTATGAGTTCATTCAGCAGGTACTGTGACCAATTGAATAATACTCCTAGCACACATAAATCTGCTAGTTCCACCACCGTTGCGGAACATTGAGTGGGAATCATCCTGTGGAAAATATTACAATATAGGATCTTTGTGGTGATGTGCACACTTTTGTCCTGGATGGGCCTAGTCAAGAAGCCTCAGCCCGCTCGTTGAAGGCTACGCTTTTTCTTTATAGGGTTAACGTCTTGATTGGCTAAGTATGGTGCATTATCGCCACCTTCATTTGGGAGGCCAGTGATCCGTGCAATTAACTTAGCATCGACCAGATATGGTTGATCCAGCCATAGGCATCCTCTGTGGAAGCATACCAATAACTGCTTCATGTACGTATTAAATTGTACGCTATGGCCAAAGTGAGGCATGAAAAACATGTTGGTCAGACCTGAGCAGGCAAGTCCCTCAGCCCAATCCTTTGGTTTGAGCACCTGGGTGTCACTTGTAGCAGACTGGTCCACAACCATGCAGTCATTTATCTGTAACCCTTCCTACTGTCGAGTGTTAAATTCCTGGAACTTCAACCTAGCCAACTCGGGAAGGATATCCTTTAGCAAGGTAACGCCTATAGGAATTCGCGGAGATACTGGAGTGGTCACCACCTTCTTTGGGAGACCCCCCTCCTTTGCATCAGTTCTCCTTAGCCAAACATAATGTAGGAAGTTCAGATCAAGTCGCTCTACCTCCAGCTCTCTGTGTGGTAGCAAGTCTTCATTTATGACATATTTTTCTTTATCGCCAGTAGGTGTCTTTCCTCGCCCGTCCAGAGCATCCACAACCTTGCGTTTTCTCTGCTGTGGTGGTGGTGGTAGGGACGCCTCTCCTGGTGGCGTCGCACCAGGCTGTCTCGGCTCTCTGTCAGGCACTACAGCTTCTTGTTGTGGTCCTAGAGCTACTGGCGTTCTTTGAGATGGGTTAGGCACAGGTCATGAACCAAGGGTTGGAATGGTATCATGACCATCCCCTTTGTTATGCTAGTTGCGTGTTCTCACCATGGGGTTAATCTCTAGTTTCTTCTATAGTTACTGTACCTCGGGTGACTGTATTGCATCTTCCTTATCAATGGGGAAACCAGAGATTATAGTCGTGTCTGATGCCTCACTGTCATTGGGGATGTTAATTACCATGGACGTTGGTGTAACTGAATAAGGATGGCGGGGTTTAGCTCTGCAATCTCGTGGCTCTAGTTTTCTCAGGTTTCACTGTGCACAATAGAATGCTTGATGGGGAAGCCAAGTATTTATATAGCCCTTTACGTCCGAGGTCGAGGTCTAATCGATCTCCCGGGTTACTTCTGTCGACACTTTCTTCATTAACTTCTGTAACTCGCTTTCTGGGTTGTACCTGTAAGGCTAGTTATGGGAGTTATGCAGAGGATGGGTGATGGGACAAAAAAGTACACCGCCTTGTTCCTTGTACTGTGTCGAATTAATGTCACTTAGCTGTCACAGCTGCTAGAAAATTTGTAAGAGATTCATAGTTTAATGTCGGCCAACCTGTCATTCCCGCTTTTTGCATCCTTTTGTCGCTTTTTACTTTTGTCCCGCTTGCTAAGGACTTTTTCCTTGGCTCTCTTTCTCCATGCTTCCGCTTCCTTGCTTGAGTTCGCGCGGTGACTTGGGTCTTGCATGTTGTGTTGCTTGCGCTTATCTCTTGTGCTTTTATGTTGGTTCTATCGCAGTCCTGCGACAGAGTAGGTTACGTCCTCTGGCCTCTGTTTTTTTTATTTTTTAATTATTTTTATCTCGGAATGTTATGCGTGTCGTAACATGGCTTTAGGAAACTGTTGTTCACCATACCCATGACATAGGTACCATCTAACTTCTGGAGTTTTACTGCACCCGCATCAGTGATGTGCGCGATCCTATATGGCCCTAGCCGATATGTCTTCAGCTTGCCCGGGTGCTTGAACAAATTGCTGTCATATGGTAAGACAAGTCTTCCTTCTTCAGATGGCTTAACCCTGATACATTGATCATGCCGTGCATTTTGTCGCTGCTCACTAGGTTTAGCATCTAATCGCAGGGGTATTTTTTTCTCCCCTCAGTCTCCCACTATTTCCCTCATTTCTGAGAAGTTGGTAGGGAATAGGTTCTAGTACTCATACAGTAGATTCAGAATCTTTGCAATTGCCTCATCATCCCAATAAACTTCGATATTGGTGAGCTTCAGGTTCTTTGGAAATTCGATACGTACTTTCTTGATTTTCAAGGCCCGGAGGAACTGGTCACTTGGAATGCTACTTCCTTCTACTTCTTGTGTGCCCTCTGATTCTGATATGCTGATATTAGCTAGATCATCATCTGGGTCTCTGGTTAGACTGTACTACGGAATGGTTGCACTGCATTGGTGAGAATTAGCTTCTTTGATAGGGATCTCAGCAACTGTATTCCCCTTTTTTGTCTGAAGCTCAGCATCAATTGTAGGGTGCTCGTTAGCAATTTCAAATGTATGCGCAACCTGCTTAGCGAGCCTCTCACAATCTTGGGTTCCTTGTCAAAGCTCCATAGAGGTATACTGAGTTCTAGGTGTGTTTTCCAATGTGTGTATGAAACTCTCGTAGGTGGGCAGTTCCCTGGACTCATTCTCCACCTGTCACACAATCCTCGTAACTCTTGCACACCTTCTCATAGATACTTCGTATAATCTATTTTTCCAACTCTCTAAAGCCTCACCTGAGTCAAATGTACATGAACTCGCGCATCTCCAGTTCAGGTTTCCATCTGCTGTCCAATTGGTATAAACTTTGTGAATAGCTGTGACATTGTAGATCTGGTCGAGGTAGTCACCCTATCCATCATTATAGACAGCCTCGATGTATCTTTGTCCCTCAAATGGATCAAAGGGTGATACTACCCTCATTTCCTCATCTTCGAATGAGAGAATCCTTTTCTTGAAATTTATGATGGTCTGATTGTCTATGGCCCAATCTATTCCCAACAGAGTGGGGTATGGGTTCATGTCATCAACAATGTTAATGACTTCAAAGTCTGCAAATGTGTGCAATCCTTCGACATCGACGGGGACATTGCTCAACCGACCAATGGGTAGAACCTTTGCCTGATTAGAAAGTCGCAACTGGATAGGAGACCAATCCAAGCGTGGCATGCCCATACTTTCCCAAGTTTGTCGTGTCAAAATATTGACATCTGAGCCCAGATCCAAGATGATATAATCCATGTCATAGTCACCTATCTGCATAGTCATCCTCAACTCGCAGCCAGTTTTACATTTTTTCCATACTTGGTTAACTTTCTTCTCAGTTCATGGCTCTACAGGTATCTCTTCTATCATTGCTTGCAGTTCTGCAATAACATCTTTATCTTGCATTAGCGTTAAACAACTTAACAAAAAGGTTCTTAGCTTACTAACCTTGGTGGAACCTTCCTTTGCAATATGTGTTGAAACCATTTAGGAATGTCCTTGACTTCTACGGAATTTGATGGTACTTCTGGGCTTATGAATTCTAATTGTACATCCCATAATACTTCTTTCTATTTCTGGACGTTCAATGGCTCCTTTTTCTGCGCCGTTGGCCTCACTTGTGGCTGCGGTTTCTCTTGCGGTTTATCCTAGTCTGCTCCAGTCGTCGCACCTCCTTGAGTTATGAATGCAATGGTCAGGTCTCGTAGTTCAGCCACAATCATTTGAACATTCACATTTGGAGGGTTAGGTGCTACAATGGTCCTTGCTTTCCTCTTTGCGATTAGCTGAGGACATTGTTCGACATTATGGTCTTGTCCCTTACAGTATGAACATGTCTTCGTAGGCTCTAAACAATCTCTGGCATAGTGACCTAGTTGTCCATAGTTATAGCACATAACTTGACCTCTTCCTCTGCCAAATCCTCCACCCCCACCTCTTCCTCTGAAGTTTCCGCCACCCCTTCCCTGCGGGTGTGGCTGCTGTACTGGTTCTGTTGGTAGTGTGGATGATAGGGGTTTTGTTGCGTGTATGGCTGCTGAAGTGGTACTACAGTTGATACTGATTAGGTGGGAACTGTGCAAGTTGATATGAGGCTTACACTTGTTTAGCCTGAGCGAACCCTTCATTTTTCATTAAGTAGGCGTTGACAACCTTTTCTTTCAAGAGCTGATATGCTCTACAATCTTTCTCATCATGTCCTACTGATTTAAAAAATTTACAGAATAGGTTTGTAGGGGTACTTACAAATTTTTGAAAATATAAACATTATTCATCACGATGGCCTCTTGACTGGCATATACGACACCATGGTATCCCATGGTCGTTTAATGGGTTGGGTGCACCTGACGCGACATAGTTCAGGAAGGTCGGATAGTTATCCTTAGTGTGTCTATCCATCCTACATTTTGTGCACCATAAATATTCTTGTGCTTCTTTACCATTCTTGATGTCTTGAAGTTGTATCATCAGATTGGCCAGCTGTGACTGGATCTGCACCATCCCTACGACACCGTCGCCAATGGGTAAGGCCTCTAACTTCATTGCCAGTTCTAGTGCTTTTGTTTGTGATCCAATCTTCTACTGCATTAACGGCCCTCGGATGTGTGGTAATAGCGCAACAATAAACCACTCTTTATGCTGCACATATGACATTTGAAATATTACCTTAGCCTTCAGGGTTTTAAACCATTGGTCAAAATCCCATACCGTTTCCACCAGTGCTTGTTTGATTTCTTTGATCTCGGTAATATACTTCAACTTCAATTTAGGTTTCCTGAACTCATAGATCATTGCAGCTTGGATCTTTTCAAGGGTCTTTTGTGGTGTACCGACTAGTGCGGTGCAGAACTTCATGAACTAGTCTAAGGTGTGATCCCTCATTTGCACCTTCTTTATGTCTGCATTATGGACTAAATGCACCATCCAAATAGCTTCACAGAGGAACAAATGTTGTTCTGGATCTTCTGTCCCATTTCCATTGAATGTGGGTAACTAGACATCTGTCGCAGCCATTGAGTTGGCGTCGAGGTTTTCTGGTTCAACATTCAAATGGGGTGTACCCTCTCACGCATTAGTCACAGGGCAAGCACTATCTGTATTAGTAGTCCTTTATGGGGATGAAACTCTAGATCTTATCTCTGGTGATATTGCTGGTGTTATGTAGTTACATCTTGACCTCGATGTCTCCTCTGAATCCTCAAAATCTTCTGGTCCTTCTGAAATAGGGCTATAGTTCTCCTCTTCATCGTAAGACCCTTCATCTTTGTACGACCAAAATTCATGTTCACTCTCCTCGAATAAGCTAGGATTCCGTCGTCCCCTTTCGATTTTCTTTCTCTTTCATGATTTGAATATTCTCCCACTCCTTAGGACTCCAACTTCTAATTCAGGTTCTGTGCTTCCGGGGAACATTTCAACTCACCCTTTCCCATATTCTCAATAGATCGTTTGTGACATAACCTCCTTCTTAGGCATGCAAATCACCTACTCAGCTGCAAGATACCCTTCTCATAGGAAAGCATTTTTATCCATGTACCAATACGTAACAAGTATCTTCTTCGGGGTCCTTGGAAAAAATTTCTTTCAGCTTCACTATATGAGGTTATAGTATCTACTGCAAACTCAGTAATGTATCCCTGCAATATATTGTCAACCCAGAAATCAACAGCTCTAGAAATGGTGTTACTTACACTGGCTACCTCACAAACCAACTGATCACTCCACTCGATAGTCTCTCTTCTCTGAAAATTTCTCTGCTTAGTCACCAATCTTGACAACCATTCATGCAGTAAAATGGGGAACTCGACAAAGAATTTCTCATGAATGTCAGAATATGTAAATTCGTCTATCCAGTTCTCTACACTCAACTGTGTCCCTGTTCTCTCTTCGTGCATGAATGCTAGTGTTTTAGAATCCAACCAGTATTCTATCTCCTTCTTCGTCGGGTGCCACAACATTTCCCTCGATTTGATCAATAGGGTCCCAGAAATGGAACCATTTGTTGTCCACTTTTCCTAACTTGTACGACCTAGGTTCTGCGCAGCCCGTCAACCCAACATATACCCAAGATACCAGCCCGACAGAGCAAGCCTTGTCGGCAACACCTGCGAAGCAGGCACAGTCTCACTTGAGATATCTCTTCGATGAGTAACCAACAGAACCATGTTTCTGCGATTATCGAGGGATTATAGTCCCTTGTTGCGTAGCCAAGGAGGTCAATGAAGGAAACAGGATGGCTGGAAGGAGGAGTCAGCCTTATGCGACTGAGCACAACTATATGTCATCATGTTCATCTTTATCCTTATTCTCAACCTCTCAACTGGCGCAACCCGTGCGGTGCAGCTGACTCGTACTAACAGACTGTACGCGACTTACGTCGTGACTTAAGATAGAAACACAGAGGCCAATATATACCATATTTCAACGATACTTTCCTAAGAATTCATCTACTGATTACAGTATAACATCAGACACTTAAGTCAATAATTCAGCATTGTACAGAAAGAAAATAACAACCATTAAGATAAACATTCATAGCATTAATCATCCATTTAAACACAAGAGATAACGTGGAAACCCATCTGGAAATAACCACCAAGGTGCTCTTCATCTGGTATGAGAAAAGGATATAGCACCTTGCAGTTTGCAAGATGCATACTGATCTTATGATATGTCTTTAAGACTTAGACTTATGGTTCTCATGCTCTCTGCTTTGTTCTTCTACCCTACCTCTACTCCTAGCGGTCTGCGCACACAGCAACCAGATCCACGGCTCAACAACCCCCTTATCTCTACCAAACTCTTCCTGAGTCTTCTCTTCCTCTGATCTCTACAACATTACAACAAAAATGACGTCCTTCCCCATGGATCGCCAATGAACAACGAAAAACAACAACTGGAAAACTAACCTATATGTAATCAAGACCAACGTAAAATGTGATCCAGACCAACCAAGACGTAGTTGGGACCAACATAGAATTAAACCCGACCAACCAAGACATAGTTGAGATCAACCCTTTTACCTTTGAAATCCTCCTATTTATACTATTTTACATGATCACCCAGGGTCGACTGCATACAGGAAATCTGTTAACGGTCACCATTAGCCGCCCCTCAGGCTACAGTTGTGGTGATTACGACTTGACATGAGGCACTATCAGCCTGACTTACAAATATTCCCTTGTACATGCGTAACTGCAGGCTTATGACGACTTAAGCGGCCATGATCTGCACATGTCGTTCTCCAGCCGTTATCACCTGCACGCCCATGCGCTTGCCTTTCCTTCATCATGTGCCTCTCCATTCTACCTGCGCTGGTCCCTTTCTTCCTTTGTGACCTTCCTTTCTTTTTGTCGTGCACACGACACACCTTCTTTTGCTTGCGCACGAACTTATTTCTTGTGCTCCTTTCCCAAGCCAACAACTTTCTGCAATCCACATTTTAGAATGTGAAAGGCGTAACTGGAAAATAATTTTTTTTTTTAAAGTATTTTTGCAATCCGCAATCCGCATTGTGGATTGGGGGTTCTGGAAAGACAAGATTTTATTCAACAAAAATTTTAACTTCCGCAATCTACATTTGCAGGTTGCGCAAGGCAGGAAACTAATTTTTGAAAAACCTCCAAAAAAGGGACTTTCGCAATTCGATTTTCGATTGTGGAATGCGGGTTGCGGAAACATAAGACATGTGTAAAAGAAACAAGGGCACTTCTGCAATCCACAAAACCCAAAAAAACAAGGCTTCTAAGGAAATTGTATTAAGGCCAAAACAAAATACTTAGAGTTAAGAATCCCTCAGCAACATTATGGTCTTACAATCCAATTAAAAGAATGAGTGGGGCTCCCATTTTAGTAGCTTAAAATGAGATCTGTTGCTGCCAACAACAAATGGTGACTAGTTGGGCGAAGCAGTTATCTCTGTACAGTTTCAAATAAAAATTCCAAAGAAGATATGTCTATTTAAAAAGATATTCGAGTTCATAACAAATAATAAATTCATGAAAACACAACATGATCCAACAATATAATGGATATAATTGTCATCTTACCATCCCATAACCACTGATAGTGATACTCAACAAAGGAATAAATCTTAGAAGTAAAAAATTATTCCTGTAAACAAGATGTCAATAGTGGGACTGTTCCAGATAAGCTTCTGATAAAAGCTTGGATCTATCTCATGATCATCAAACCAATAATCACCTTTAATATGGATTGTTTATTAGGAATATATACAACATATTTTTTTTAAATAACAACTTAGTTGAAACAAGACCATTTCCCTAGTAAGGTACAATGCCACACATAGGTCTTATCTGGAAACTGAAAAAACTAGCTCGATCAGGAGACTCCTTGTCTTTTAGCTTTTACACCAAAAGCAATTACCATGGCCTGGTAACCACCTATTAGTAATTTCAGTCCAAATAAGGTCCATGAACATGGTCAGGATGGCTTGTGATACGACCCCCTGTCCTTGAATACAATAAGTTGTATTTTAACAAAGGAAAAGAAAAACATTTTACAAATGCAAACTGCAAGCCATTACCCTAGCTTGGGAACCATCTAATGGTAATGTCATTCATTGAGCATGTCTATGAACATGATAGGATGGCTTGTGGTAAGACCCCCTATCTTACAGTTTACACTTATTGAGGTGATTTTATTAATTCCAAGGTGATGAATGTGAGATCATAAAATAACATAGGTCAAAGAAGTTGTTAAAGATGTGTTTCCTATAATCACTAAGGCATCTGACAAGAATAAGAGAGTACTCTTAAAAGCTTAATCATCATTATGAGGATGTATACAGATAGTGATTGTAGGAACTAAAGATTCAATTTAAAGAGTTAGCATAGATCTTGGATTGCATTCTCTTGAAGATACTAGTCCAGGTATAAACCAAGCGGAGATTTCTGACACATCCAATTTAAAATTCCTTAGTTAAAACGTTCTAGGGATAAACCACTTTTACCAACTGCAACTAGCTGCTGTAAGCATGTCGTGTTTTCTAAACAAATGAAGAAAGAAATCAATCAATCCAAACAAATCCAAAAGAAAATCAATTAAAACAACACACCTATATATAGGTAAGCATAACTTACCTCAAGCAAAATATCTCTTGAGGAGATGGATGTTTGTTGGATAAGTCTCAGAAGACCTTCCAAGGTCTGTAATTGGACAGTACCAAGGCCAACATTTTTTGTAATAATGAATGTCCCTAACCACAGACGCTGAAACTTGGTATAGGTTCTTTTGTCTTTGTGGGGTTTGTCCCACTTCAGCACTAGATCCCCAATCTAAAAATCACGATTGGTGGAGGAATTATCATCAAACCATATCTTCACTAGTTGTTGATGGTGTTATAACTTATTCCTGCATTTATCCCTCTCCTCTTCTAATTTAAGAAGAGTGTCAATTCGATCCTGAAGAGGGGAGGATTCATCATCTTGTGAACAAGATTGTGCAATTTGTAATGATGGAAGAAGAATATTTGATGGTAAAATATACTCTTTTCCATAGACAAGTCAGTAGGGAGAATTTACGATAGAAACCTTAGGAGTGATTCGATCTACCCATAAGGCATTGAAGAGATTTATATGCAATCTTTGTGGTTGGTGGCCACGATTTTCTATAAAATATTGATCAAATTATTGCTTGAAGATTATGCCAAACCATTACCTTATGGGTAATAGTTGGCAGAGTACTTCACTTTAATCCCCTTTTCAAGGGCATACTGTGTTAGATCAATTGAATTAAAATATGATGGATTATCAAAAAACAAAGATTCAGGCACCTCAAACCTTGTAAAATTATTACTCTTCAAAAAGGATATAATCGAGTTGGTATTGAAAACTTTGAGGGGAATTGGCTCTACCCACCTAGTAAAATAATCTGTTGCAGTTAAGATGTACTTATGCTGCAACGCAGAGGGAGGAGTAATGGGACCAATAAAATCTAGTCCCCATTGTTGAAATGGAAAATGGGCATTGACAGGTTGGAGGGGAAAGGCTATTTTTTTCAACATACCATCACATCTTTGGTAGGCCTCACACTTTCTGACGAAGGAATGTGCATATTTGAATAATGCAGGCCAGTAGTATCCTGCTCTCAACACTTTATGTGTGGTGGTTTCTCCTGAAAAGTGTCCTCCTGCAGGTCCTGCATGCATTTCAAACAAAAGTTTGTCAGCTTCTGGTTTTTCTAAGCACCCGAGCAAGAAACGATCATAATTTCTATGGAACAACACATTATCAATGAATTGATAAGGTGTTGATTTCAATCTCAATGTCCTATGCTTCTTAAATTCAAGTGTTGGAGGGGCATACCCGCGAGTAAGATAAAATTTAATATCATCATACCATTTGAATGATGGAGTAGAAATAACGTCAACAGTGTCAACATGCATGTCTTCCTCTTGAATCCATTGATGTTCCTACTCTGGGTTTTGGATTGGTCTTCCAATCAACATAAGACCTGCCCTTTGACCATATTGGCAGGATTAATCTCCAAATCATACTCCTGGAGCGCAGTCATCTAGTGAGCTCATTTTTCTCCTAACTCCTTTTGAACCAACACATTTCTTATGGCTGTGTATGGGACGATCACCTTTGTCTTGGACTTCAACAAATAAGGCTCGAGATGCTTCACAGCTTTATAAACAATGGAAGCTTGCTTTTCAACATGTGTATAATTCAACTCGACCCATTTGAATGTAGAACTCATAAATGAAACCGAGATCTCTGTGTCCTCTGCATTTTTCTGAGTGAGCATAATAGCATAAGAAAAATCAGTAGCAAAAGTATATAAAATAAAATCTTTTGAAAAATTGGGAGGCATCAATGTAGGAGCTTTCATTATGGCCTTCTTAATATTGTTGAATGCATCCTTTTGGATGTCATACCATTTAAACAAAGCATCTTTCTTAATCATGTCCTGGATTGGTCTAACAATTTGTGCAAAATTTGGTACAAACCTCCTAATAAAATTAATCTTCCCAAAGAAAGATTGCATAGATTTCTTTGAGCTTGGGAGACTGATTTTTGCAATAGCTTCAGATCTCTTTGGGTCAATTATCATTCCATCCTTTGAAACAATAAATCCTAGAAGTTTTCCTTTTGTAACTACAAAAAATGATTTCTTAGGGTTCAAAGAAATGCCATACTTCCTACATATTTCAAAAACTTTCCTTAATGCAAACAAATGATCATGCCGTTTTCTTGAAAAATTATTTATATCATATAAGTAAACAACGACAGAATTCTGCATCAAACCTCGGAAATCTATATTCATAACTCTCTGGAATGTTGCACTGGCATTAATTACCCCAAAAGGCATTCTCTTGTAGGCAAAGCTGCCCCAGGTTGTTCTGAAGGAAGTTTTAAGCTGGTCGGAGGTCGTGACTAGAACCTGATTATAACCTGAAAAGCCATCAAACAAAGAAAACATCTATGCGCCCGAAACTCTCTGCGAAATTTGTTCCATTGATGGAACACGATAGTTGGCATTTTTGGATGCTCTATTTAAATTGTGAAATTCTACACACAATCTAGTCTCTCCACTCTTTTTGCAGACAGGGACTAGGTTGGAGATCCATTGTGTGTGTCTAACAATGAATATGATTATGGCTTTCAGGAGTTTCTCAAGCTCTTTTTTGATGGATGGCTTGAGACTAGGATGCATCTTCCTCAACATTTGTTGGTAGGGTCTTATATCAGGCTTTAGGGGTATGTTATGCTGCATGATAGAAGAATCAGAGGTTTTGAGATCATCATAAGTCCATGCAAAAACATCCTTAAATTATTTGCATAGTTTCACTAAAGCTCTCTCCTCTTCGGGAGAACAAGTAAGCCCTATATTAATAAGCTTAGGGTTTTTCTCATTACCAACATTAACTGTTTTATAATTAAGAGTAGAACTATGATTTTTGCAATTATGATTTCCTTTAAACTTATCTTGCAGGTCATAGTATTTCTCTAAATTAATGACTGATTTAGGGATCAAGTTTGTTACATAGAGAAAATTCCTATGGCTTGGGGTGTACCACAACAGACAACTTTGACACTAGAAATCAATCTTTCCCAATATGCAAGAGAAACCAAACATCTAACACTAAGGGATATCGAATTGTACCTTGTTTTGGATGACTGAAGTAGATCCCCGTTGAGCTTTCCAATTTAGGCTTGTATTAGCAATTCGCTCTCAACAACAGCAAACAAGACAAGAATGCTATATAATAGTGTGTTAGACCTACTCTAGCATATGTATTCAATAATGCATAAACAATTAAACACATCCAAGGATTCAATATTCATATTCAATTGCACATAATTGGACAGGAAAATATATTTTATTAATAAAATCAGATATTACAATAGTGACAACCTCTGTCAGCACGTCTACGAACCAGAGAAACTGAGTCCTCCACCTGGGCCTCCACCACCTCAATCCTCCATCTCTCGATAGCAAGCTCATAAGCAAAGGAAATATTGGGAAGAACACAAAGTGTTCCAAAGAGAAAAAGGGATACAGACTCAAGTATATGCAAACTGTAGCAACAATAGACTATGGTTTCATTGTTCTTCAATTCCTCCCCTTCAATGTATCCAAGGGATTCCTTATATGGCACTCCAAAAGGGTAATGGAGGGTCGAATCTGAGCATTCTGAAGGCATTTGGAAGGCCAAGAGTCAAGTTATTTGGACTCCCATGAGGAAAACTCCAAAAATATTTGGACTTATGCACACATCCCGATGTACGCAGGTTTGAGGTCAAAATTCACGTGTACACGTGATTATAGGATTAAAAATCACGTACAACAATAAACAGGGGTTTTTAAGGGATGAATTTGGAACATCAAAGGATAATATGAGTCCATGGGGTCTAAAGAGTCTATAGAGGGATAGGGAAGGCCATCAATATGTGATCAACCATGTGTGGTAAAATCATCTATAACAGATGCCCCCTAATGTGTGAGGTCATAGGGGTAACATGATGGCCGAAATACATTATAAAATCCATCCCAGAAGTGGAGTAATGAAGATGCAGGTGGAAGAACCAGCCACTCATCAGTACAATACAATGATAAATCTCTGCATATGACTGCAAATGCATAGAGTAGTCCCAGATACATAAGAGTACAATGGCCATGAATAGGCATGATATACAAAATGTGACGTGTGGTCATCGCCATGTACAATATACAATAGATCATAATCTCCAAAGTGGATGAAGATGTACAATAGATCAAGATATCCATAATGACTGAAGATACACAATGGATCAAGATCTCCATAATAGCTGAAGATATCTGGTATACACTGGAATCAAATCATGAGAGCTGAAATCTCATGAAGACTGGCACGATCAAGGAGGTAGCATATATGGAACGCCACCAAGATGGAAGGTATTCTACACGAACCGCTATGAGTACATGTCCTACTATGCAAATAGATGTGTCGAGGTTGAACATAGTAGTCCATCGTTTGATTACTGGTCAATGATGTATACCGTTAATAGACGCGGGATCACCCACCGATAATGAAAATGGGAATCAAGGTACAAAGTGCGATCTAACAAGTGTGAATAGATGTGTTGAGGTTGAACACTTGGAAGAATCCATCGATCAGGGGACATTGATGTATTCCCAAAACTATCGATGGAGAGAGAACCTACCATTGATCACTGTAAGTCTCAAGGCACTCAAATGACTCTAGAATCCTATTCCAGAATAAATGATCTAATGTCAATGGAATGGAATCTGCTAGAAGGAGGGCATTAAGGCACCCCTCGTCAACCAACATGAGGTACTCAGCAATGCTGTATAATGTGGAAGAACAAGATGTGCACGAACCAGTAATAGTGCCGGGAATGGATGACATGCAAAGTCAAGATAACCGAGGAATGGTCCGCTCAGGCTTATACTTCCTTTGAACAAGAGCATAAAGGAAAATGGTGATTGAAGGTAGGTAGCATGGACTCGATATTCAAACTGGGACATCTCTCTGACACATTAGGCATTAACAAAGGATCCATAGGGACTGGAAGCTTAACTAATCGATGGAGACAAACTTAGAGTACTAAGTACAACTTCTAAAGTAAAACTAATAACCCAACCAACAGATGTGATATACTATGCTCTATTCGAAGGTGACACTACTCAACTGCTGCCAAAGATAACATCTTTTCTTGTCCGGATTTTTATGTTTTTTTATTTTTTTGGACTTTTTCAGATATTTTGAAAAGCTTGAAAAAGAATAAAAGTGCTTTATAGTACAAATATAGGAGGAGATGAGTGTTAGGGGACAAGCAGACTAGTTCCAAGCAGTGGAACATACCTATGCTCAATGCAAGGACACATGTGTAGGATAATGACACTCGGGGGAAGGTCTCCTTCTGGTAAAGGGGTGATCAGGCTGCAAAGGATACATAAAAAGGCTCTGCTTGGCTAGACATGAGACAAGTTCAGGCTATAAGGCTGATAAGTCAAAGTTAGGGAGCCAGTGCAAAGCTCAAGAAGGCAAGAAAAACTCATGAAATGCAATTACAACTTGATATATACAAGGGAATCCCTATGGGGAAAAGCCAACATAAAGTTCAAGAGGAGTATGAAGCTCTTGCTCAAGGACATGGTAGACTAACAAGGGACTCCCATAACTTAAAGGAGGCATCTCATCATGGGTACCAAATGAAAAATATGATCTAACTAGGGCACCCATGTATAGGAAAGCTCTACCATTCACATAACACCACTCTAACAACATCATGAAGGTTCCATGCCATCATGGAATGGGTTCGTAACTAAGGTTAATATGAAACGGTCATAAGGCCATGCAAAATGCAAGCGGATGTGAAATCCTAACCTATATGCCAGTTTAGACATGATACCTGTAATAGGCACAAACGAGTCAAAGACATCGGAGAGAGTGTGAAAAAACATGGACCCTTCACGACAACAACATTAGTCCAAAATAGATGGGAACAGTCAATAAAGAGTCCAAGCTATAGGATATAGGGAGGATTGACCATGACAACACATTCAAAGGAAACAGTGCAGTGAACGATGGGACATAAGAAGGAAAGTAAGGTGAATACCCAACGTTCACATATCCAATGCCACCCCCGTGAGGGTCACCACTGGTGTAAAGACTAAGCGAAGTGAATAAATATCCTCCACAAATGGAGTAGACGATGGAATGTGACCATGCCAAAATCCATGAGCACGGTAAGAGGTTGTGATGCCCCCAAGTCCGACACCAGGGTCTGTACTAGGACCAAGGACGAGTGACAGGACACTATGCATGCTGAAAATAAAAGGATCCAAACTCAAGAGAGCATAAATATACTCAAGTAACTACGATCCCAAAGGCCAACTAGTGCACAAAGAGTAGACTCCTAAGAAAATATAGAGCCAAAATACAAGAAAACCAAGGGGAGGATATGTGAGGTCCCAAATGCGACAGGTATGTCTCGCGTAGGAGAGGATCGAAACTCCCATACACTACAAGCGAAGGTACATAACTAATTATAGTGGCCCTCAACTTCAATGCGTAAAGAGACTATGCTGTCCGACCCCTACCTATCCAGGACTCCTGCAGAATAATCTCTGTAAATACCCCCTTGACACCTAGGTAAGGAAACTAAGGTCACCTCAATATAATCAATGCTCAGGTGGATAGTTGCATGCGGGATCAATCGTATGGGCATGGTAGAAAAGCCTGAAACTCTTGAAAGAGCCCCTAGATACGAATACAAATATCTTCGGCACTCACAGAAAGTGATCAGGGTTCATCCCAATCACAATCATGTACACTGCCCCATTCATGACTCCCGTGTAAGAGGAGCGTTCTGAGAAACACTAATTATATCAAGGGTTTCTCTCTCTCACCTGGACAGACACCTAATTGTTGCGTTTAGTGGTCTTGGAGAATTGACTTACAATGAAATATTCCAAGACCCTAAAACCTAATCTTGTTGATGCACCCTAAAAAAGAAAAGAGTGTAATTCATTTTATTAAGTGTTGATTTTAGTTGGCTGTGATTACTCAAAGGG
Organism: Pseudotsuga menziesii; assembly: GCA_001517045.1. Lineage (NCBI taxonomy): Eukaryota > Viridiplantae > Streptophyta > Pinopsida > Pinales > Pinaceae > Pseudotsuga > Pseudotsuga menziesii. Next base: position 723,666 of record LPNX011189805.1, on the reverse strand, counting down.
TAAATGGTCGTGCAACTAATGAAGTTATGACTCAGCAGTGAAATAAATATGCACACCTAACAAACAATGCCAAGTGCAATGTCTAGAATGAAGAACATGTTATGCCACTTCATGAGGTGCAAAAATATTCATTCCTTTCCAAATTCCAATGTAATCCTTCCTATATGAAAGCCTAAATACAACTCTCATCCAAGCAATCCAATGCAAGTACCTCCTCAATTCCATATCTAAGATGCAACTAAGAGTGCAACTATTTTGTATTTTTCAATATAAAAGAATGAAAAATGCAATAAAATTCATTTAAAACTCTCAGTCTCTACAGCAAGTATAAACACAAGACCAGCAAGACATCGAGACAAAAAGAGTAATGCACTAATGGAAAAACAAAAAGATAAATGACTAAAACTACTTTCAAATAAAATTCAATGAAAAAGCTGTCTCTGGTCATGAAAGAAGTAGTCAACAGACAACATCAAAACCCAAGAAGAACCAACCACACTCACAACCTACCCAACAACTTCCCACAACATCAAACTCAACCAAAAGGGAGGATGTACGTGACTATATAAAGAACAACAATGTATGTACGTGACTTTTGGCCAAAAACCTGCATGTATACGTGGATTTTGGCCAAAAACCTACATGTATACATGACTTTTGGCCAAAAACCTGCGTATGTACGCGACTTTTAGCCAAAAACCTGTGTATACAGAGAAGACAATGGTAAAAAGCATGCCAAGAGTCAAACCAATCTAGGGGAGTGACAATGGATGAACATACTACTAAATGCGACAAAAAAATGGGGAGAAACAGAGAGCAAGTCAAGAATATCAAGCACATTGTGCCCCCAACCCCAAAGAAAAAACAACTAGGAACCTCCCCAGTAGGGTCACCAATTCTGTTACGGAGACAAACTTCCTATGGCTTGGGGTGTACCACAACATACAACGTTGCCATTAGAAATCAATATTTCCCAATATGCAAGAGAAACCAAACATTTAACACTAAAGAATATCGAATCACACCTTGTTTCGGACGGTTGAAGTAGATCCCCGTTGAGCTTTCCAATTCACGCTTGTATTAGCAATTCGCTCTCAACAACAGCAAACAAGACAAGCATGCTATATAATAGTGTGTTAGACCTACTCTAGCATATATATTCGATAATGCATAAACAATTAAACACATCCATGGATTCAATATTCATATTCAATTGCACATAATTGGACAGGAAAATATATTTCTATTAATAAAATCAGAGATTCCAATGGTGACAACCTCTGTCGGCATGTCTGTGTACCAGAGAAACCAAGTCCTCCACCACCTCAATCCTCCATCTCTCGATGGCAAGCTCACAAGCAAAGGAAATCTTGGGAAGAACACAAAGTGTTCCAAAGGGACAAAGGGATGCATACTTAAGTATATGCAAACTGTGGCAACAATGGACTGTAGTTTCATTGCTCTTCAATTCCTCCCCTTCAATGTATCCAAGGGGTTCCTTATATAGCACTCCAAAAGGGTAATGGAGAGTCGAATCTGAGTGTTCTCAAGGCATTTGGAAGGCCAAGAGTCAAGTTATTCAGACTCCTACGAGGAAAAATCTAAAAATATTTGAACTTATGCACACATTTCGATGTACACGGGTTTGAGGTCAAAAGTCCGTGTACACGCGATTATGGGATTAAAACTTGCATACAACAATAAATAGGGGTTTTTAAGGGATGAACTTGGAACATCAAAGGATAATATGAGTCCATGGGGTCTAAAGAGTCTGCAGAGGGACAGGGAAGGCCATCAATATGTGATCAACCATGTGTGGTAAAATTAGCTATAACAAAGTTGGAGGGAAAATTATGATCATACAGAGACTTCTCATGTTCAACCTCATCTATAACTAAGTCTTTAAAAGTGTCCTGGGCCGTCATGAAACCTAAAATATGAACATCATGATAAAAATTTTTCCAACTAGTTACATTATCTGGTATAGAAGGTTTGTACATGAGTTCAATAGCAAAGGTATCAAGGGACATGCCTTCTGGTGGAATGAGCCTAGATGCAATGTTTGCTAAAAGATCTGCATCGAAATTCTGCGTCCTAGGGACATATTTGATATTAAAAGCCTTAAATGAATTTGTCATGTCCCTAAATAACTTTTTATAATTCAACAAATGTGGAGACAAACAATGGATCTTATTTCTCACCTGTTTGACTATAATTCCAGAGTATCCATAAAATTCAATGATTTGTGCTCCAAAGTCTATTGCTTTCCTGAGCCCCTGTACCAGAGCCTTATATTCAACAATGTTGTTGGTACACTCGAATTCTAGTCTGCAAGCGATCATCCAATTGGTGCCCTTAGGATCTATGAGTACACAGCTTGCACTGACACCATCCTTGGATTTAGACCCATCAAATAAAAGTGTCCAAGAAGATAAATCTAATCTAAAACTTGTATTGACATTATATACATTATGCACAATTTCTCCAGTAAATGGGACAACCGTGTAATTATAGATTTTTGACAATCTATCGACATTCTCATTCAGGGTAAGAATCAACAGGAAAATTGCCAAAGTAAGAGTCAAAGGTGTAGTGTTCAATGGATGTATTATTAAAGAGTGCAGGTTCACTTGGATCATTTAGATCCATGACTGTTTGTTTCATGAAAGGATCCCTATTAATCTTAATCTGATTTGGACTTCTATCATATGGCAGCCACAAATGGGACCAGTCAGTGGCAAATTATCCCTTCAACTTCTTTGACTAGTCTTTGCTCATCCACATACCACAAGTCTCAGGAACATCAACTACTACAATATCCATTGTCTGAAGTATTCTAGGGTCTACAGACAATGTTAAAAGGACGTTCTTGAACTCCCCTAGGACCTTAACTCAAGATATGTCTAATTGAACTATTTGAGTAGGACAAGACTCCTAAGTTGCATTCAACTTCCTACAAAGAGATATGGGCATGACATTAGATGATGACCCTGAATCGATCATGCAATTGTGGATGTTTCTATTAAAAATCTCAAAAGTTAGCAAAAAAGGTGGGACCCTTTTTGTACTAGAATTTTGAGCTTTAGGTTTGTGCAAACTTCCAAATTATTATTTTGAGCTTCTCTTGTTTTATTTACAATCATGCCTTTAGGTAGGTTTTCTCTTATAGATGGTATTTTGAAAAGTTCAAAGAGAAATATTTGCTTTATCCCTTTTTATATCGTTTACCAAATTATATTGAATTTCAGGAATTACCTTTTCTTTTGGTAGTACTGCTTTACCTGTATTCGGAGTAGATGTCGATGATGGAGTGTCTTGTGATTTCAGACCTTTACTTCTAGTATTATAGGAATGTTGCATATCGAATACCGCTTCAATATCATCTTCTTCCTCTGCCATCAATAGCTCTGAAAAACAAGTAATAGTGTTTAGATGTGGATCTTGTTCTTCAGTAGGAGGCATTGCCTCTGTAGCTTCCTATCTAGTATCATCATGTGGATAGTTTGGGGTGTAGAATTTAAGGCCTTGAAGATATAATAGATCTCATCAGAGGTGAGTGTCTCTCTAGGGTTTGATGAGGTTTATTTTGTGGAGACTGGTAAGGTCTCCTAAGCAGTGGCCTTGCCAAACCTCTATTGTTCACTTGGTTATCACTGTCGGCTCTCTTAAGATCTACCATGTCATTCGAAATATTTTGCAATAATTTTCTCATGTTATCCATGTCATAAGGGTATTTGTTTTGGGATGCAGGTTTGAAAACGTTCTCCTGCCTTCTCCTGGAAGTAGAATGTTGGTCCAACTCTAGATCAGGATTATTTTTAAGACCAAACATATCTTTCTCCACAAAGACAACCTCCGCAAAAGCCCCTTGCAGAGTAGGTTTACGAGCATGCTTAACCCAAATAACAATCAATGTAGGAAAACCCTTAATGTAATATGATACCAAGAGTTCTTCGGTGGGAAGAACAATGGCACAGATCCTGTTCTTCAAACAGGAGAACCTTTGATTAAAATATTTGACTCCTTCTTTCGGTTTTATCCTTAAAGAGGATAACTCTATGACAAGATCCTCTGGGGTACTGTCATCTCCAAACTTCTGGATAAATAGTCCCTCAAACTATTCCCAAGAATTGATAGAACCGAATTCCAAAGCAAAGTACCAAGTGGAATCCTGTCCTTCAAAGTAATAGGGGAACAATATGCACACCACATCCTCATGTATCACATTCCTCAATATGATGGCTTGCATGAAGTTTTTGATATGATCCTCAGTAGGGATCCTATCATCCAGATTAAACCTGGTAAGCCACTTATCAGGGTTTTTAGGAAATTTGTGTAATTGTCCAGGGACAAGAACTACATCCAGGTCAAGCCAAGGTCTGTTGAGTTGATCAGTCATTGGTCTCTCTAATGGAGAAGAAGATCTTGACGATGTTTCACTATCTGAGGACTCTTTTGATGACGATGGAGATGATGAGGTGGTGTGGGTAGTGGTAATCCACCAGATAGATCGTTAATATGTGGATCTCCTGGGGATTGATCTGCAATTTCCAAAAGTGGACTTGCTTGAGACTTAGGAGTCTCTCCCCGTTGAGTAGTATCTCGAGTACTGATATTAACAGGTGAGGTGGGAGTTAAAAGAGGGGAAGATAAAATGTTTCTGTGACTCCGAATTGTCTTAGTCCTTGGTTCCACCCTTGCGGTAATATCATGGGTGTTTTTTCTCCACTATTCAAAAGTGAGAATTCCACCAATGGGTGGTGTAAAAAGGGCTTTGTGTCTCCTAGTGGATATTTCCGAAACAGGGGTGTAGGAATTGGTGATTGACCTTCTACAGGATGTGCTGCAGATGTAGAAGCTTGGATGTGGGTCCTAGTAATGATAGGTGACCTGGAGTGAGGAGTCTTAGTTGGGTTTTGTTTTGACATGTTTTACAATGGCCCTCCTTCTAGTGCCATTTGTTGATGGCCCGGGCTTGTAGGTTGCTGGAAGATCTACAAGGCAGTCAAAACAAGGAAATATTCCAACCAGAAAGGCTTAAAATTGATCCCGCATAGAGATGATTCTATCCCTGAGTTGTTTGGGATGAATAGATCCTATAGATACAAGGCCTCCACTAGCACAATGTTTATATATCTAAGTGATCTGCTCTTCCCTCAAGGAAGATCTGAGAAGGTTTGAAGTAGTTGCATTATAGACTAAGTGTTCAAGGAAACTGTAACAATGATTGCAACAGATTTAGGCATGGAAATTGTAAGATATAATAGATAATAAGAAACTGATTACTCGATGTATAGGAATATAAATCAAGTTCACTTTCCTTAATCAACTTCAAATAAAACCAAACAATGAAAATTGCAATGATTTATCCAAAGTGTTATGAGTGTACAACACGTCCTATCAGATAATACCAATTGACAAATTAGTATCAGGGATTAAATCAGTACTCAATAGTTGTAGAACATAGCATGTGAATCAAATAAAGACATTCATTCAATGCACATTTAATATGGCAGGATTATAAGGAAAAATCAATACACAAACTAACACATCCAATAGATGAGCAACCAATGATCAATATGCCAGATAGATAGAAGAAATACTAAAATTCATGAAAAAACATTTGATGAATAACCATAGGACATAGCATAAATAACAATGTAATTTTATTCACCTGCAAAACATTACAAAGTAGCAAATTACAAATCTTTCTTGGTATGTGATTGGTAGTCTCCCCTCCTCTATAGTTCTCCTAGGCTCAATCCTGCTAGTCCCTTTTACTTGGGAAATACCCCTCCTTTAAATAATATTACAAAATTTATAAAAAATCCTAATTTCCCAAGATGTGGGATTACAATATATTTCAGTTTTATGGTTTGCTAAGGGAGAAATGCCACTTGGAAAAAGCATCCATCAAATATTGGATGTCTTTATACTACACATTCTCTAAATGTAACTCAGTTTTACATATTAAGGATGTGAGCTCCTTCTTCTTGATCTTCACCCATTATTTGAGGAAGAGATCAATCCTCATTAATGAAGCAAGAGGTGTCTCCACCTAGTGCTTGATTTCTTCCATGGTAAGCTGAATCAACTCCAAAATCTGCTCCAGCTTCAATTTCGGAGGTGTGGCCTCATCGATAGGATCTAGGATTGGTAGATCCAGATACTCGAGCAAGATTTCTGAGGCAAACCACCTCCTTTTGTAGGCGTCTTGTCCATCTTTGATGATGGATTCCACCATATCAAAAATGATTTCCCATGTTTCAATTATCACCTAGATTTTATTAAGCTTAAGCTTATTTAGGATCAACATGTCTTCTGGCCTGTCTTTGATATATTTCTACCACTCTATAACATGATCATAAGCTTTAGTTGCTTCCTGTCTTATTTTTTGATGCTCATGGAGGACCCAAGACTGATGCTCAAATGAATTATACAACTCGTGCATCTCATTGAACCCTTTAAAGAGATTAACCATGCCTTGATAAAATGGATCATTTATTTTGCATGCTAATTGTTTAAACTCCTACCCTATAAATTTGGAAAAAGAAGAGGTAGTAAATGCATCATTCTTCTTTTGAAGCTGATCTAACCTCTTTTCATATTCCTCTTTGAGATGTTGAGTTTCATGCCTGTGGTGCACCTCAAATTGTGCTAGGTCTTGTTTGGAATTTTTCAACTCTTGTTCTTTTTCTTCGAATTCCTTGTTCAACTGAGATACTGAATCAAAATTTTGTCTAGCAAAAGTGGCAGCTGCTGTATTAAGGGATCCTTGTTTGGTGTCATAGGAGTCCCTTTTCCAAATGATCTAGCTAAGGGTTAGCACCTACTTGATTGTGCCTTCCCTTATCCTCTTGGCTCCCTTCTTAACTACAACTTTCTCTTTCCTGCTCCAAAAATATTTCCCTGTTGATGTAATTGTAACTTCGGAATGTATTCACTTGTATATCTTATGTATTGTATCCCGATGTTTATTTTAGGAAGTGTTTGTAATGTAATTGAGTCATATCATGCCTCAATGTTCCGATCAGGAGTTTCTATAATATAAACAAGTCATGTTAATTCATTGTGGGCAACCCTCCTATTGATCAAGGGTTAAAGTCCCCGCAGTTGTGGGGCCCTAGGGTTATTAGACTCTCCTAGTGAAGTCGGCCCTAGTGAGTTATTGTCAAGTCGGGAATTAGTATAAAGAGAGAGTGAGCCTCTCTATTTAACACACACTCACACTCAATTGTAGCACATAGCTGAGGGAGAAGAAGTTGCTGGGGCTAGAAAGAAAGAGACTACTACTGTTGGGAGATCATCTTACTGTTTTGGGGTTTTACTTTTGGTGCTGATTCTATCTCTAAGTAAGTTGCGGGGTTTTCTCCATTTATGGTTTCCCCAAGGAAAAACACTGTGTTCATTGTCTCTTGTGTTTGAATGTTGTGCTTGTTATTCTCTCAGTTAAAGATCCTAATATAATGCTATCTTGAATGATAAAATTCGAACATGGTATCAGAGCTAACCTGAGAAGAAGACACCGTGTAACTGCGGAAACTAGGGATTCCTACTTTTTGGATCTCTCTCCATAGTTTTTCAGCAAAAGAAGGTTGGGATGACTCTCCTCCCTAGGGTGCATCTTTCCGTTGAAGTAGAATTTGATTCTAAGCACTTTCAGTTTTTGACCTGACACTACTGCCGAAAATTAGGGATTTCCACATAAGTGGAATTTTTGAGTGAGCTCAAGCCTGGATTGATCTCCTCCTCAAAATTGAATTTTAGAGATCAAGATCAAAGCATTTGGTTGGACAAAACTCCGAGAAAGTCAAACCCTAATCTACTCCTAAACCAACACTGTAGAAATTCAGCTTCAGATCCAGTTCCGACATCTTGACTTGGTAAGATCTAAATCTTTTGTATTTCCATTTGAGGTTCTCAGTTAAGATGTCTCACCATACCAAGGTTGATGAAAATATTGAGGGAGCTGATAACTTCTGAGCTTGGAAGTATAGGATCTCCCTGGTCCTGGAAGAAAATGAGTTGGACTCCTACATCAATGAGGAGGTTCCAGTTCTAGAGGGAGATGAGGCTAAGGCCCTACACAAGAAGAAGTTGGTTATGGATAAAAGGATTATTGCTGATTCAATCAAGGATCACCTCATACCATAGGTGTCCTCCCTAAAGACACCTAAAGCTATGTTTGATTCCCTAACCAAACTATTTGAAGGAAAGAACATAAACCAGAAAATGACTTTGAGGAACCAGTTGAAGAATGTGAAGATTCAGAATGCGGAGACCATATAGTCATACCTCATAAGGGTCTCCCAGATCAAAGAACAGCTTGAAGCAGTGGATGAAGAAATGGAGAATGTAGAGATTGTAATGACCACCTTGAATGGTCTCCCTAGGACATAGGACTCTTTCATTCAAGGGATCTGTGCCAGAAAGAAGCTAGTCAAGTTTAGCAGACTATGGTAAGAATGCTCACAAGAAGAAACTCGGATAGAAACTCGAGAAGAAAATATGGGAAGTGAAGATCAAGCTCTCACAGTTCAATCCAAGAAAAACAGAAGGTACCATCATCATCATTCTAAAGGTAAGCATTCTTCCTCCAAGAAAGCTCAACTCATATGTTATACTTGTGATGAAATAGGACACTATGCCAAAGATTGTCCTAGAAGCAAAAGAAACTCTCACAAGAATAAAAAAAACAAGAGAAGACATCATGCTCATGCTGTAGAAGATGATGAACCTTCCACAAAGAGAAACAAGCAAGAAAGTGATGATTCTTCAAGTGATGACGAATATGTTTTAATTTTCACTCTCACGGGAAACATCACACATGGAAGCAATGATTGTCTTATAGACATTGGGGCTTCCAAACATATGAAAAGTTTCAAAGAGTCTTTTGTGAGACTATCAGAACATGAATCACCCCACAAGGTGAAACTCGGAGATGACTACCAGTATCTAATAAAAGGTAGTGGGGAATCCTCCTATAAGCTAGAATTTGGAAAGTCCATGAAGATGAAGGATGTATTATTTGTACCGAGACTTAAGAAGAACCTCCTCTCCATATCTGCATTAGATGCAAAAGGCATGAGGGTTGCATTTGTAGATGGCCAAGTTCTCATGTGGCCAAAAGGAAAGACTTTTGATGATGCAGTAGTGATTGGGTAACAAGAGGGAGGCCTATACAAATTGAAGGGACATCCAGAAAAAGATTTGGTCCATGACACAGTAGAGCCAAATGAACTTTGGAATAGAAGGTTTGCACATGTGCACTACAGAGCACTACCACTTGCAAGCAAAGTTGTTGAAGGTCTTCCAGAAATTCAAGCAAAACATCATGGAGTCTGCAAAGGATGTGCGAAAGGAAAGAACACAAAGAAGTCATTTCCAAGTAGCGAGAGCAAGGCAAAAGGAATCTTGGAAATCATTCACTCCGATGTATGCGGTCCAATGTCATCAAGATCATTAAGTGGGTATGTATACTTTGTTTCTTTTATTGATTATTTTTCTAGGAAGACATGGATTTACTTCATGAAGAATAGAGATGAAGTATTCAACAAGTTCAAGGAATTCAAAGCCTTGATTGAGAACCACACTGAAAAGAATATCAAGACCTTTCGATCAGATAATGGCGGAGAATTCACATCAAATGAATTCAAATAATTATGCAAAGATTCAGGGATTAAGAGGGAGTTAACCACTCCATATAATCCACAACATAATGGGGTTGCAGAAAGGAAGAATAGAACGATCATGGAAGCTGCTAGGGCTATGCTTCATGATCAAGATCTTCCCATGCATTTATGGGCAGAAGCTTCTAGAACAACGGTGTATGTACAAAACTGTACTCCACACAGAGTACTCAAGAACAAGACACCTAAAGAAGTCTTTTCCGACAAGAAACCAGAAGTCAACCATCTTAGAATATTCGACTGTCCAGCGTACATACACATTCAAAAAGAAAAGAGGACAGAGTTAGATCCTTCAGGAAAGAAGGGTATATTTGTGGGTACTTTGAAAGCTCGAAGGCTTACAGAATATACTTCCCAGGATTCAAGAAGATCAACATCAGCAGGGACATAACATTTGACGAAGACTCAACTTACAACAAATACAGAAAGAGGCCTGCTGAAGAACCTAAAGAAACAGAAGCACCCAAAATTCATGACATAACCATGAATGAAGAAATTCAAGTAGAAGATCAAGAATTAGAAGAATCTCAAGAACATGTAGATCCACCTCAGGAATCCTCATAAGAGGAAACTTGCTTGGGTATGAGAAGCTATCCAAGGTGCAGAAAAATATGGGGCTCCATAAGAGAATCACAGAGAAAGAAAGAGGAGCAGGTCCTACTCAGGGTATGTAGCCTTATTATGTGATTCCATCGATAAGAACCTTCCAACTATGAAGAAGTGGAAGAAAGGAAAGAATGGAAGGATGCTATGATAGAAGAGTGTCAATCAATCATGAAGAATGATGTTTGGGATGTTGTCCCAAGACTAGAAGGGAAGTCTGTTGTAACTTCCAAATGGATTTATAAGATCAAGCATGTTGTAGACGACAGCATAGAAAAATATAAAGCAAGATTTGTGGCTCATGGATTCTCCCATAAAGAAGGAATAGATTGTGAAGAAACTTTTGCACCTGTAGCCAGATACACTTCCATCAAATCAGTACTTGCTCTGGCTGCAGTAATGAAATGGAAGATACACCAAATGGATGTCAAGACTGCTTTCTTGAATGGTGTATTGGAAGAGGAAGTATATGAGGAACAACTACTCAGTTTTGAGACACATGACAGGGAGACTCATGTGTGTAGATTGAAGAAATCCCTGTACAGTTTGAAACATGAACCCAGGACATGGTATGGAAGAATTGATGGCTTTCTATCCAGTTTGGGCTTTACCAAGAGTAAAGCAGATTCCAACCTTTAATACAAGGTTGAAGATGTCAACCCAGTGATACTCCTACTATATGTAGATGATTTGTTTGTAACTAGTATGGATGGGTTGATTGCTGATACAAAGAGGAAGCTTGATGCCGAGTTCGAAATGAAGGACTTGGGTATGATGCATTATTTTCTAGGCATGGAGGTGTGGCAGAATGCAGATGGAATTTCCCTGGGACAAGGGAAGTATACGGTAGAAATCCTGAAGAGGTTCGGGATGATGGATTGCAAGGCCATGACCACACCTATGGCATCAAACCTGAAGCAGAGTACAGTTGAAGCAGAGTATGTCGCAGCTTGTTCAGCTAGTTGCGAGGCAGTATGGTTGAGGAAGATACTGTCTGATTTATTTGATCTCCAGTTAGATTCTACTTGTATATATTGCAACAACCTGAGTTGTGTAAAGCTATCAGAGAACCCGGTGTTCCATGACAAGTCGAAGCATATCGAGATCAAGTATCACTATATCAGGGATATGGTGCAGAGAGGAGCAGTGAAGCCCTAGTATGTTGCAACGGACAAATAGATAGCTGATGTGTTGACAAAGCCATTGGCCAAAGTGAAGTTTGTGTACTTCAGGGAGAAGCTTGGTGTTCTCCAGATCGAGGTTCCCTCCAAGGGGAAGTGATGAGTCTGTGATCCATTTTGACATGGTGAGTGGATTAGGTTCCTTCCATGGTCAGATGTAAGGGCTGAGCCATTCTGTCATGGTGAGAGGATTAGTTCCTTCCATGTCAGATATGGGTGTTGGGCCATTCTGATATGAATGTAGGATTGGTTCCTACATGATCAGATATAAGCACTGATTTCCATTCTCTGAATGGAGGTACCTGGTCAGTTACCAAGAATACTTAGTCTGGGACCGAGGGCCATTCTGGTATGACTGTGGGATGTAGTCTCACATGATCAGATATAAGTGCAGGGACATTCTGATGTGATTAAGGGATATGTTCCCATTTGATCAGATATAAGGGCTGATGCCATTCTCTGGGAGAATGGAGGCACCTGGTAAGTTACTAGGAACCCTCAGTCTGGGACTGAGATCCATTCTGACATGGTGAGAAGATTAGGTTCCTTCCATGGTCAGATGTAAGGGCTGGGCCATTCTGACATGGTGAGAGGATTAGGTTCCTTCCATGGTCAGATATAAGGGCTGAGCCATTCTGACATGGTGAGAGGATTAGTTTCCTTCCATGGTCAGATGTAAGGGCTGGGCCATTCTACATGGTGAGAGGATTAGGTTCCTTCCATGGTCAGATGTAAGGGCTGGGCCATTCTGACATGATGGTGGATGTGTTCCTCTCGTGGTTAGATGTGAGTGCTGGGTGTGCCTTTCTGACGAGATAAGGTCAGATGTAAGTGCTGGGCGGGCCATCCTGACTTAGGGTTAGATATAAGTGCTGAAGAAGACCTACATGGAGGCTAGGCCTACAACCAGCATGAAAAAGGGATATCTCTGTAGAAATTCCTGTGACAAGAAGAATCATGAGATAGCACCAGTGATATTAGCCCAGTGATGATCCAGATCGAGTGATGATCCAGATCTAATGATGATGATCCAGTAGGATGATCCAGATCGAGTGATGATCCAGATCTAGTGATGTTGATCCAACAGAGATGATCCAGATCAAGTGATGATGATTCAGCAGTGATGATCCAGCAGTGATACTCCAGATCGAGTGATGATGATTCAGCAGTGATACTCCAGATCAAGTGATGATCCAGATCCAGTGATGATGATCCATATTGAGTGATGATCTAGATCCAGTGATGATGATCTAGATCAAGTGATGATCCAGATCCAGATGAAGATGACTTGAAGATGAAGATGACTTGAAAATGAAGATGACGAGAACTCAATGATGATCCAAATGATACAAAGAATAAGACTTGTGCTAATAAGTTATGTCGAGAGAATACCTTCCTAGTTAAGAGGGAGTGTTGATGTAATTGTAACTTCAGAATGTATTCACTTTTATATCTTATGTACTGTACCTTGATGTTTATTTCAAGAAGTGTTTATAATGTAATTGAGTCATGTCATGCCCCGATGTTCCGATTAGGAGTTTCTATAATATAAACAAGTCATGTCAAGTCATTGTGGGTAACCCTCCTATTGATCAAGGGTTAAAGTCCCCGCAGTTGTGGGGCCCTAGGGTTATTAGATTCTCCTAGTGAAGTTGGCCCTAGTGAGTTATTGTTAAGTCGAGAATTAGTATAAATAGAGAGTGAGCCTCTCTATTTAACACACACTCACTCACACTCAGTTGTAGCACATAGCTGAGGGAGAAGAAGTTGCTGGGACTAGAAAGAAAGAGACTATTGCTGTCGGGAGATCATCTTACTATTTTGGGGTTTTACTTTTGGTGTTGATTCTATCTCTGAGGAAGTTGTGGGGTTTTCTCCATTTATGGTTTCCCCGAGGAAAAACATTGTGTTCATTGTCTCTTGTGTTTGATTGCTATGCTTGTTATTCTCTCAGTTAAAGATCCTAATATAATGCTAGCTTGAATGATAAAATTCTAACATTCCCAAGGAAAATCATTGCATCCTCTCCAAAATTTGCCATTTCCTCTGTAGTGGAGATAGTTCCCTCTTGAACAGTCATTATAGGCTCAGCTTGGGAAGTTTGAGGATTGGGGATTTCCACACTAATGGGGGAAATAATAATAGGGGGTGTAGCAAAAATAGGTTCAAGGGATGTAGGAATAGAGGTGGGGATGGGTGTAGAAGTTTGTGGGGAAGAAATTGTAGAGATGGAAGGAGTATCTAGTTGAGGGAAAACAGAATATGGGGAGGTTGGAGTAATGTGGAGTCCATATGAGGTTGAAAGAATAGGTGAAGTGGGTGGAGATATGGAGCTAAGTGCTTCTACTAGTACTGAGGGTGTGCTGGTAGCAGTTGAAAGAATTTGAGATAAATTAATCCCAGAAAAATAAAGTTGGGGAAATGATGAATAAAAAATACTCTAAGATAACTAGGCGGTGGAAATGGATGAATTCATGGAAGTAAGAATAATAACAGGGCAGGTGGCGGGACTATTTTCCTCCTCCAAGTCACTCTATATCTCATGTATTTCAACTTTAGGTTGAGGCAAAGCTTCTACCTACTGAATTCGAGGAATTTGTAGGATCTGTTGTTCAGGAGGCTCCACTCTTTAAACCGCCCATGGTGGAGGTTGAGGGATTTATTCTTGTAGTTGAACCTGAGGAATGACCTCATGAACCTTTTGCTTCTTTGGTGGAGGTTAGGCCATAGCTTTCGGTGCTTCTATCTCTATACTAAGCTTCTCCATAATTTCTTGACTTCTGTTGCTCTGTGTAAAGTCTCCAATGTGGAGGATGATTGAGGTTTCTCAGGGCCTTCCAGAACAACTTTACCCTTATCCTAATGTTTCTCAGGGGGAGTAGTGGAAGAACTAGCTAGAGCTTCCTTAGCCTCCTTTTCTATGTTTTGCTTGTGGATATCCTCTTGCGCTTTCAAACAGAGCTATCTGAAATGTAGGGTAGAGTTCTTTAACTCCTTCTGATACTGAAAAATGTGGGCCTTTTCTTGAGGATTGGTAATCCTACTCACCACTTCCAAAAAATCAACAACTCCTCTGTATATTGATTCATTAGGAAGATCCTGATGGGAATAAGAAAATTTAGTTTGCTCATGCTCAAAATGATTAGCCAACCATGACTTTGGATCGTGCATTCTTCCAGATGCTTCCCCTAGATTCATTTATACTATATCTTTTCCTAGGATAGAAACATGAGTGGAGTTTCGCACTATCAAAAACCCCAGGTTCAAAGGGAACTTGGGCCAACACTTCCTCTTATGTACAACAAGCTCTGATAGTCTGAACTTGGGCCAAGGCTCTATCAACGACAGTCTGATAGGTTGTTTCTTGTAAAACCATCCTGTCCGGGACTATTCTTGGTAGCAGATGAACTGTGTTGCTACCCGAAATGCGAATGTAGGAGAAATATTCTCCCACATACCAATCACCCATTAGAGATATTATGGCTCTGGCCCCTTTTGAGAAAGTTGGGGCATCTCCCCTGAATATCATCTAGTACATCGACCCTATGAAGTGGTCACAAATCTCATAAATTCGGGGAACAAAATTGTCCTCACACATGTTCGAGCAATAAATGTGTACTAGCGGGGAAGTTTTGGTCTAGTTCCAGCCCATGGTTGAGAATGCAGAAGTAGCACATAATACATCCATTACATACCCCGACATGTATAAAGATGGCTTTCTTGAGGTTGAAGTTTTCTGATACTTCTCAATCGCCCCCTTGAGGGTCACTAATAGGATCTGATCCCATTTGAATGATTCCCCTGTAAGTAATATATGATGGGATATGGGAGCCCATTCAGTCTTGAACTCGGTGCAGTTGGGTAAACCATACAATCGACAAAACATAGACGCTAGTAGAGAGAATGGATCTCTGAACCATGAAATGGGGCAGACCTTTTCTGCCTTGGGGACAAAATTAGTAGGGTTATCCATCCAAGATTTAATCTCTTCCTCATAGTCGAATTGGGTTACAACTACATCAAGAAATTGGGCCATGAGGAGCTGTTGAGGAAGTTTAAGAGCATATGCTCTGGTGAATACATCTGGGCGGAATGAGCCTATCGGGTTTCAAAGGTGGTCATCGAATGACCGCTCTTTGGGGCTTGCATGGTCAAGTGCCCACTTGACCGGGTCTATATATGGCATGAAAGGAGTCTTGGCTGCAATACAGTGAAGCTGGGAACTCCTAATTTTGGCATAGGTAGGCTGGTCATGGGGTATTGTAGAGAAGTTATCATTGTCGAATATTGAATAGATCCTGGACCAATCCAGATGAAGGGTTTTAGAAACACGACCACTGGTATTAGTAAAAACCCCAGCATTTGGGTCCTTGTTCTTCTGTTCTTGCAAGGAAGTCTTAAACCTGGTATTTATGGACATGGTGATGGACTTGGAGGTAAAGTTTGATACAAATTTGGAAACCATAATTAAAACTTACCACAGTTAAAAATTATAGAAAAAATGACCATGAAGGGTAATAAAATTACTGGTAGAAATCTTGGAGATGAGAGGATTGGCGAGCTAGCACGAGAAAAATATCAGACGCAGTAAAAATCGCAGGTGAAATGGTGAAGAATTCGTAAATTTGAATGAATTAAATAATAAAAAACCAAACGACATAATAGATGTGAACCATAGATCTGACAGAAATAGACGACTGAGATGAAGGCGAGAAATCCAAATGCGAAGGTGAAAACAACTGAAAAACCTTAGATCTTATGATTTCTGCAATCCGCAATTTACATTGTGGGTTGCGGAATGCAAAATGAAATTATTAAGCAAGAAAATTTGTTAAAGTTCCGCAATCCACAAAATATTTGCAGGTTGCGGGTTGTGAGTAAGCAATGTTGAAAATTAAAATTTATTTGAGTTTCAGCTTTCCACAATCCGTATTGCGGGTTGTGAAACCAAAAAATAAAAATAAATGCAAAACATGACTTTTTCGCTTTCCGCAATCCGCATTGCGGGTTGCGAAAGGAGGAACTGAAAAAAAATGTGGAAAACATAACTTTTTCTCTTTCCGCAATCCGCATTGCGGAATGCAGAAGGCACAACCGAAAAATAAAAGTTTTATTTTAAAAAGGATTTCCGCAATCCACATTGAGGGTTGTAGGTTGTGAAAATACAAGCTTTTATTCAACAAAAATTTTAACTTTCGCACTCCACATTTGCGAGTTGTGGAAGGAGGTAAAATGATTTCCAAAAAAACTCCACAAAAAGGACTTCCGCAATCCGATTTCCAATTGGGGAATGCAGGTTGCGGAAATGAAAGACATGTGTAAAAGAAACAAGGTCGCTTCCGCAATTCGAAAAACCCCAAAAAACAAGGATTCGAAGGAAATTTTATTAAGGCCAAAACACATTACTTACAGTTAAGAATCCCCTAGCAATATTATGGCCTTAAAATCCAATTAAAAGAATGAGTGGGGCTCCCAATTTAGCAACTTAAAATGGGATTTGTTGCTGCCAACAACATGGATAAAGAATTGTAAATGCAGAAAATCTTATTAAAGCATGAACCCAAGATGTGTGAGTGTTGGTCATTGTTGGTTGAGGAGAGAGAGAGTTGTTTAGTTGGAGAATCGATCCATGATGTGTGTGGATCGACGAGTAAGAGAAGAAGAGAGAGAGAGAGAGACCAAAATCAAAGAGCACGAGACAATAGATGAATGTACGAATTGTAAAGAATATCTAAAGAAGAGTCTGCAAGCTGAGTGTGTAGACCAAAGGTGTCAAACCGATTCTCATGCCAGATGAAGAACACCTTTGTGTTTTTTCTCGGATGGATTTCCATGGTACATCTTGTATTTTTGTATTTAATTTGTGTTTTGTTTCAAATGCATAATTGATATAGATGAGCTTATCTAAATGTGTTGCACATGCTTAATGACGAAGGAACTTATATTTTTTTCGTATCTGTAATGAGTAAATATCTGGTAATACTTTATGTTATATGTTGTTATTTATGTTGATGAAATGGTAGATAGTTATCTAAAATAAATGAATAAGAACAAAAGTTTAATTCCTGGCTTCAGTCGAGTAATTTGATAATACAGTAAGAGTGAAATCCTCGACATAACTACCAAAAATTGGTTCTCATAGTCCCCATAAGATATCTTGGGTGAGACTGCATCTGCGTCGTAGGTGTTGCCAATGGAGTTTCTCTCTGTCGGGTAGATATCTTGGGTCTTGTTGATGAACGAAGGGTCTAAACCTGGGTCAACCAGAAGTTAGGCCATCAAAAACCAAAAATTTCTCACTAATGGTGACACCCTACAATACCAAATTGACAGCTTTGCAAACCTTTTGTATGAAAAAGAAAAAAATATTTGACTTACTATGACATTTTTCTCTCCGAAAATGGATGTACATGCCTTTTGTCAAGGTCAATTGCAGTGGTATGTTCCTTTTATGAAGGTAGGTTGTGTATATACATGCATTTTCTTTCTATAACCTGTGTACTTGTTTGTTAAGTCCCTGTAACTACAGATCCATGAAAGTCGAAGCTTGAAAAAAATTAACAAAAAAATATTGAAGAGGGTATAGCATAGTAACCAACTATGATATCATGTTATATTATTGATACACATGCATAAACATACACCAATAACATTACTAACATGTAAATCAATAGCAAGAATCTATTAGTTTAGCCTTCTATCCATATAAGCACCAAATAATGAAATAGTAAGTAAGAGATAAGAGAAAAATAAATAATACACCATATATATGTGGTAAAACCCCAAATGGGGAAACATCCACACGAAGGCATGATATTCTTTGTTCTTCAAAGATCTCCAATATTTCACATGAGCTCCACCCACATATGCTTATCACAAATTTGCAATGGTATTCATAGTATTTCATCGACATCCTACCCATAGAGTGTTCATCACCTCTATTATATAACTAGAGGTATGGAATAATAACATCCCAAAATACATGTGGGACAAATGTTTTTCCACCTCCTTATATAATGAATGGTAATAAGAGAATATTACTCCATGATGCATGTGGGACAACTCCTTTTACATGAGATAGAGAGAATTATGCCATCTTTTGCTAGATTAGACATCGTAACAACTTACAACATCACAATAGACATCATCACACTTGTAAGATCAACAATACACGTTCTGACAGTTGTATTCTTCAAGAATGAGATACAAAAAGTGATATATATACATGCACATGAATTTAACAAGAGTTTAATAGTATGTGCAACATGTTTCACTCTAATTATAACTTTATAAAGATCATAGTTGATAGGACTAAGTTTCTCTACCCCTTTAACTTTAAGCGTTTTCTCTTAATATTATAATAACGAGAAGGCTCAATATCCCACTTCAAATTCCCATTAACTATGGTGTTAGTACTAATGGGACTTTTACCTTATCTTGGGCCAATTTGAGGTTCCCCTTTTAATATTTGTCAACTTTTCTCAAGGAAATATTTAACTAGTTCCACTTTATTATATTTGATGCTCATATCAATAAACAACTAAGGGTCATAATTGCAAAGTTCTTTCAATGGTAACATTAAAATCAATGTGTGGTATGTTTTATTGTAACCAAATAGTTACCAAGTGCAATATTTTATGTTAATATGATTATTGCTTTGCAACATAATTTCTCATGTACCCCTTTAGACATGTATACATTATAATGTATCACCATCATAGGTTAGTAGGCACATATGACTACGTAGTTTGAAGTGTAGTGGTGGAACCTACTTCTTTGTTGTTTTCCTATGTGACCTGTCCAATCATAATATTGATATCTCTCATCATTTGAAAAGGACTCTTGTGTGTTGGGTTATGCCCCCTAGGGTTATAGTACCTTATATTAAATGGGTGACCTCCTTTGGGAGTGATTAGGTATGATCACTTTCCACCCCTTCCCTTATGCTTGGCCTTTAGTCATTGGATTGGCTCTGCTAACTTTTTGGGGGTACCCTCACAATGTTTTAAGTTCTATCTTGGGTTTTAAGCCCTTGGTTTTCCCCACAATTTGTTGAAATAATGCACCACATATATGTGGTAAAACCCCAAATGGGGAAACATCCACATGAATACATGATCTTCTTTGTTCTTCAAATATCTCCAATATTTAACATGAGCTCCACCCACATATGCTTATCACAAATTTACAATGGTATTCACAGTATTTCATCAACATCCTACCTAGAGAGTGTTCCTCACCTCTATTATATAACTAGAGGTATGGAATAATAACATCCCAAAATACACGTGGGACAAATGATTTTCCACCTCCTTATATAATGAATGGTAATAGGAGAATATTCATCCATGATGCATGTGGGATAACTCATTTTACATGAGATAGAGAGAATTATGCCATCTTTTGCTAGATAAGACATAGTAACAACTTACGGCATCACAATAGACATCATCACACTTGTAAGATCAACATTACACGTTCCGACAGTTGTATTCTTCAAGAATGAGATACAAAAAGTGATATATATACATGCACATGAATCTAACAAGAGTTTAATAGTATGTTCAACATGTTACACTATAATTATAACCTTACAAGGATCATAGTTGATAGGCCTAAGTTTCTCTACCCCTTTAACTTTAAGTGTTTTCTCTTAATATTATAATAACGAGAAGGCCCAATATCCCACTTCAAATTCCCATTAACTATGGTGTTAGTACTAATGGGACTTTTACCTTATCTTGTGCCAATTTGAGGTTCCCCTTTTAATATTTGTCAACTTTCCTCAAGGAAATATTTAACTAGTTCCACTTTATTATATTTGATGCTCATATCAATAAACAACTAAGGGTCATAATTGCAAAGGTCTTTCAATGGTAACATTAAAATCGATGTGTGGTATGTTGTATTGTAACCAAATATTTACCAAGTGCAATATTTTATGTTAATATGATTATTGCTTTGCAACATAATTTCTCATGTACCCCTTTAGACATGTATTCATTATAATGTATCGCCATCATAGGTTAGTAGTCACATATGACTACCTATTTTGAAGTGTAGTGGTGGAACCTACTTCTTTGTTGTTTTCCTATGTGACCTATCCAATCATAATATTGATATCTCTCATCATTTGAATGAGGACTCTTGTGTGTTGGGTTATTCCCCCTCGGGTTATACTACCTTAGATTAGATGGGTGACCTCCTTTGGGAGTGATTAGGTATGATCACTTGCCACCCCTTCCCTTATGCTTGGCCTTTAGTCATTGGATTGACTCTGATAACTTTTTGGGGGTACCCTCACAATGTTTTAAGTTCTATCTTGGGTTTTAAGCCCTTGGTTTTCCCCACAATTTGTTGAAATGCTTCATTTTGAGTCCCCAACTCCCAAATATTCATATGCACACTTAACTGGGGGTTCATTATTAAGTGAAAACTTCCTTTACCATGCATGATTTCTTAGCACCACTTGAATTTTTTCAGGTAATTCCATTTAGATGAGAAACAATTAGAAAAACATAGCATCTTGTTCCAGGAAAATCCCTACAACATGGGCCTTGAAGCTCATCATTACATATAAAAACCTATGATACATAACTTTCTTATGAAACACTTTTCCCAACAACAAGGGCAACATTCTCTTATGCATTGAGGTATTTTCCTAACCTATTTATATTGCTCTTCTTCTTTTATCTTTTTGGAAACCTATATTGCAAGAAATAGCTCCTAATCTTGATCTACATTTCCATCTCCTCTTCCACACTCTTGGGGTACTTGATCGTATCATCTCCAAAACCTCTATGGAGATCTCTTGTTGTTGCTTGGTTTCTTTCTTAAAGGCTTATTTTCTTTTATTGGGGCATGCTTGTTGACTTTTTACTTTTTCATGCCTTCAATGATTGAATTCTTCTATCTGAAGGGAGGTTCCAATATAATTAGGATGAGGGAAGTATCACCATTATTAGGGAACTTGTGGTCATCATACAACAAGTCATTATTTGATCATTATATATGGTAGATATATCCACTACTCTGTGTAGTGTGGTCACCCCCAATATGTAGAAAATGTTTGGTATTCCATAGTTTTTGAAGATGCAAACCTTAGACGAGAAAGCCTTGTCATATTCCTATCAAAATATCAACACCTTTGACAGAAACTTATTCCTCCTACAACATCTAGAGAAGGGAGTTGTTCTCCCTGATACCCCTCCACCTTGTGAATCTGTGGTATTCTCTAAATTTTCCAAAAAATATAATCACTAATATGCATAATAATTGGTTATGAGAATGATGAGTAAGTTGATGGGCCTGCTTTGGGGTTTTTATTAATCCTAACACCTAGGTACTCTAATACCTTCCCCATGTATGATATTTGTAGTTTTATAGCTAGAATCATTCAAGAGAAGTTGGAATCATTCCTTGTCATATCCCTTTTCAGATACCTCATACCTCTTCTATACGTTTGTATACCAAAATTATGAGCACTTCAAGTTCCTCAAATTGAATATGATCAATGAGAAAGGAAGTTCTTTCCTGGTATTCAAATGGAATGAATTGTTCTTACAAAGAGATGACAATGCTAATTATTCCAAACTCAATAATAAATTTATGAAAATAGGTTACACCATCATCCATGGTTCATAGCCTCTAAGAATGTTTTCTAAGAACTAGAAGTTGCTTCAATTCACAACTGAGACTAGAACTATATATTGGTCCCTTTTTAAAGAATACATAGTAATCAAGGTCTATAGTGGCTCATTGTTGTTGTTATTTTTTTTTACTAGGGGAATCAACAATTGGGGTTAGGCTGGTACTCGCGTGACACGGGGTCTAGGGATCCATTCCTGCTACCCACTATACCCTAGCTTCCCCACAACCACCTGCAAGACATGGGATATAGGTAAACCTGGGTGGTATTTTATCTCGTGACCTCCTTTAGAACAAGTGACTTCATATCAAGCGATGCCAATGAGCCACACTTGTTCAGGCTATGGTGGCTTGTTGTTGATTGGGTACTTGGTTTTTATTAATTTATTAAGCAATTTTATAGCTCATTTAGAGATATGTGACTGTTCTTGGCCGTCGATGGTTTTCATGTGGCTATGTAGTGTAGGGGGTGCGTTACAATTATTTATTAATAATATTATTTTATAATTACTTTGGAGATATTTCTATGTCAATAAAAAAATCTTTGTGGTCCATCTCCAAAGTGTTAACAAAATAATTTTATTTTATTAATAAAATTATAATATATTATTATAATTTAATGATATTATTTTTTAGTCAATTCCCGCTAGTTATTTGGTTAAGGTGCGGGTCTCGTCAGCAGGACGAACTGTGTTCAGTTCCCCTAAGGGGTGAGCTAGTTGGGAGAAGACACCCAAAACCCAACGAGTTGAGGGATGGTGTGGCCCAGGTCAAGTGCGATACCCAAATGATTTTGACAGCTTAGATGCCCCTAGGTCATTGTTTTTTAGACCAAATACCACTCCAACAAGTGAAGGATATTCTAACAAACCAAAAAAATGAATTTAGTTTTTTATTAATTATTATATTATAATTAATTTAAAATAAATTTTAATAAATTTTTTAAATGATTTTGAAGTATTATTACAATTCATATATCTCATCAATATATTATAATATAATATGATTACTAAATCATATTATTTTTAATTAATTATTATGTGATAAATAAATAAACAATATTAATTTTTTTTTGGATATATGTCTACGTGCCCACCTGTTTCTAGCAACAACCACATTAATATTATTAATGTGTCTGAATATGTAGATAGGAGTATACTAGGCACATAGATAATGTTTTTCCCTATAGTATGTGCCTAATATATGCCTATAAGCGTATTTAGACATGTTAATAATATTAATGTGGTTGTTTCTAGTGCCATAATTTAAAAGAATCCAATGACAAGCCGTAGTAATAATTTTGTTAACTTTTTGTTTAAATTAGCACTGAAAATTAAGGTACGCGTAAATGAGATGGAGAAATTTAACCACATGTCATGCCAAAATTATCAATGTTACCCAAATATTTGCACTATAATCCCATACAATTCAATGTTTTGTCATATTTAATGATATTATAATTTGACGTAATATAATCTCTCTTTAACATAATGGAGTTGATAAGGTGTNTATATATATATATATATATATATATATATATTCTTATTGGTTAAAATCCTAGATTTTTTTGTAGTGAGAATAATGCATGGACCTAATTATATGTGTGTGTGAGAAAAAATAGTTTTTTTATTCAATGAGAATTGAAAATACAATCTTTAGATGTTGAGGCATATCAGTTCAAAAATTTCTAGCGAACTATAAATAAAGAGAATACCATCGGTTGAGTAACCATCTAGAAACCTATAGAGTGTACTAATCTCAGTAAGGCATCCTTACTATATGTTAGTTCAAGCCCATAATAAAATAAAAGGAGAAAATAAATAAATGTGTAGAACCTATCCATACATCTCAATGTTACAGTCAGAAATCAAATTTCCATCTTGATACCTCGCTAAGAATAAGAACCCCATATTGAAATGTAATGTTTCTTTTGAAGCAACAATGGAAAATGTATTTAACTCATGGTATATATGTGTATATTTCACCCTCCTAAAACATTAGTCTAATTCTTTCAAATAATTAACCAATTATTTCAATCCAATGTTATGAACCTGAGAAACACCCGTCATCGGTTGAGTCAACATGGAGGAGTCGTTGAATACTTACATGTGAGATATACCTCGAGAAGAAGCAAATTTTAAGATTTGAACTAAATCACTAACCTTCCTAATATATTAGTGACAATCCCCAACCACCCCTTTCTAGTGAAGTAGTGACTCTCTAAGTAATGAATAAAAAATATGAGATTGCACACCTTTCAGATCCTTAGCACACCCCATTGAAGAAACTTGGACACCATATAAATTCCTTGTCAATATCTATAGAGCCAATCTCATGACCAATCTTATGCTTACAAGGTTTCTCATAATGCTTAAGTGCAACCAATTACTCCCACAAAACATTGTTATCCTTGAAAATTAATGCATTCTATGTTGAACAAACCCTCCAATAGACCAAATATCGAAGTGTATGGAAATATTTGATTTTATTTCACTTTAAAACCCTAGCAAGTCAATTGATTATGCATTCCCTATCCCACAAATTATTCACCTGAAGGTGTTTTTCAAGTTCAAGCCAAATCTTCCTTGCCAATGGACATGAGAGGAATAAATGATCATTGGATTCCTCATTGGATCTACATAGTAAGCAAACACCCGAACACTAAAAAATTAATTTATGCACTCGGTCCCATGTAACGACTCTCCTCTTCAACACCAACTAAAGAAAAATAACTCTTTTCAACGATGCACGGAACTTCCATAATTTGCACCACCACCAAACAATCTCCCTCTGTCTATTGCCTAAACCACCATATAACCAAGAATTGTAAAATTTAAACATATGAAGAGAAGAAATGCATATAGATTCTTAAGAAAAATAGAGATTACACAATGGAATACACACATCATGCAAAGATTTTCGTTGGAAACCCTTAAAGGTAAAAACCAACAAAACTTAGATTAACACCTCTATATTTCACATTATGTTTCTTAACCATTCATAATATAATATTTATGTATTCCGCAACATACAAAACCCTAATCTGTTAACCTAGAGTAGATATAGACCCCAATCCCTTAACCGAGATTAAATTACAATGTTTTTAGAAAAAAATCCTAACGGCGACAAGTTATCACAAAGAATATAACACATACCCAACATTATCCCACTTGTTATTTTCTTTATAACGATGGGCCATGTATGATAAGATCACATTTTCAGGCGTCAATGCACATAGATTCTTTACACCAAGAGAACTTCTCAGTATTGATAGACTTTTTCAATGATTCTACAACTTTATTCAAGGTGTCAAGTTTTTCCAGCAACACCTTCTTGAATTCAATCATATCTCTCACAAAGTGATATTACACATCAATATGTTTTTTTTAGCATTATAAGCAGGGTTCTTTTCCAGAAAGATTGCACTTTGGTTGTCACAATATAACCTTATAATGTTATGTACAGACCCAAGATCTAAGCACAATCTCTACATCCATTCAACTTCTTTACCTACATGGGTGTCTCCCATGTATTTAGATTATGTAGTTGAGAGCGTAACTACTACTTGTATCTTGCTCATTCAACTGATAGCACCTCCAAATAGGTTAAACAACTAAGCAATTGTAGATATTCTATGATCAAGATGCCCAACCGACTCTGCATCAACAAATCCATGTACATCTATTGCTCTATCTTGTCAATGTCTTCCTTAGTATCATCCTTGCATAATTCCACACAAATATTTGAAGATCCTCTTTACAATTTTCCATTGCTCCTTCCCTGGTTTTGACATATATGTCCTAAAAATTCCCATTGCATGAGCAATTTATGGTTTGGCACATACCATTGCATACATCAAGCTAATAACCACACTAGCATAGGGAACTCGTGACATGTATTCTTCCTCTTATTGTGTATTGGGACACTGATCTACATATAAATATACACCTATAGGAATAGGGACCTTGACTGAATTGCTTTCCTGCATGCTAACTATTTATAGTATCATCTCAACATTTTCTCTTATTCAACCATAATTTCATGTTAGCATGATCTCTTTTAATCTCCATTCTTGGTATGATGTTTGCAACGTCGAGTTCCTTCATGTCAAATTGTAGGATATATATGATTTCACCTCCCTTATGCCATTCATGCCATAAACATACATTATTATATTAATGAAGTGATAACCAACCTTCTTGAAATATACATTGTGATCAACCTTGCTTCTCACAAACCCCAATGAAAGGATGTATGTGTCAAAATTTTGGTACCACATCCTTGGATATTACTTTACAAGGTGAGTAATGTCAACATGATCAAAACTCTCACCAAGTGAGTTGAAGGTCAAGTCTTCTACACGCCGCAAAACCTCTAACTAAGCCAACTAAGTAGAGGAAATATCGATATCACCAAATATGTACCTGGTGACCTCCCAACAAGCTCCCTCCTTACTGATTGTTGACATTAGAGATATAGGTATATCATTCACAAAGAGCTTAGCTTGTTTCTCTCCTTTTTAGTGACATACCTACGAATTCAAAGGGTTAGTCCCAGTTGAGCCACCCACTATCTTCCAAACATTATTGTTTCCCAAATTCTTCTGACCCTCATCCTGAGTCTCATCATCCTAGAAATGCTCTATGCTTTGTTTAGGTCTCCAAATTTGCTTTTGAAATTGCTTAACACAGTTAACATCACATGTCTATAGTTATGACTATGTGCACACTAAAACAAAACATTTATGTAATTTACCCTTTAAATAAAAGATTAGTCCCTAAAGATCAACTTTAATGACTTGAACATGGCATTGCTAAGGTTAATCTACCAGGATCCTTTCAACTAAGTGAGAATAAATCTTGAGGTAATTATCATCTGCTACAAAAAATTTACCCACCAAATCTCCTATCAACTTAAAAACTTTATTAGGCCAAAAATCAAGGGGTGAATTTGGGAGTTTTACCCAAACCAGAGTGCTCACAAGTATTCATCCAAAGCATCAAATAAATGATTCCTTTATTTAAGTGTTAGATAAATCTTATCCATAAACCATACCTATGGAATAATTTGTCAAGCATTCTCATGACTCTTAAAAATAAATCCTTACTAAGCCCTTCCTAGATTATGGGAAATATGGTTATAACCAATTGCTGGAGCCCATGTGATAAGAGACCAATATGGCCACCACAGAAACCCTTCGACCATAGGACTTCCTGTCCAAGGTCTGACCTTAAGTTAAGGATATGCATAACACTTAAATATTTACCCACAACCAAGAATACACCACTCCTCTATATTTTAACACCTTACACCTCTTCTTTGATTGTTGAAACACACCCTTGGGATAGAGATTGTGAAAATCACTAAAACTCAATATCCCCCCAGCAAATCCAAAAATGAAACCATCACCTTCGCTAAAATAATGGAATTCCCCTTTGAGTAATGTATTATTCCAATTTGTAGAGATTAGTTCACGCATGATATCACAAGGATCCAGCCAATATTGTTAAACCATGACATATTACATGGGGACATATTTTCGGCCTTCCTCAATGATCCCCATCCAATCTACCATACCCTCTGGAGCTACACCCTCAGGAATGTAATAAGGTCATGATACAGATGTCAATTCCATTGTGCAAAGAAAAGATGTGATTGTGGAGTTGAGCACCACATGTAAAATTGCCACTCTTCTAGGAGTCTCCCCTAAGGAGTGATTTGAATAGAATAATGATGAGTTGTCATCCTCTAACCAGGTGTCCCCAGAATAATTCACCATATAAGTTCCCTCCATGTGTTAAAACACAAGAACCCAAAAAACCATCTACTTTTCCTATATATATATAAAGTATTAAGTTTTGATTAGCTATATAAGATATGATTAATATTAATATAGTTTATTTTTTGTAATCTTATATTTTAGATTACAAAGGTTTAATTAGTTATATGGAATATGAATGATCAATTCATTATAAGGGAGTCTTATTTATTCGTAAATTATAAAATGGGTCAAAATAAAAAAGTTTCATTCATATTTCTTTCCTCAGAAAAAAAATGTATATTTTATTCATAAGAGATTGAAAAAGGCATTATTTAAGTGCATAAGATCGATACATATGTATGATATAATATATATAGTTGTGAATATATGATCAACTGAACTATCCAAAAAACAAGAGCCATGAGGTGGCAATGTCACCGTACTTACTAATAATTATTGTTATTAGATAAAAGCTATAAAAATAACAATTGTTAGAAAAAATCTATAAATATAAGCAAAACTAAGTTAGAAAAAATCTACAAACATAAACAACTGACCTTCAGAATTGTTGGGAGAAGCTTGAGATAGAAAGTCGTGTAGTTTTAGGATACTCTTTCAACCACTGGCACAATTTCTTACCTTGGTCACCATCCAAACCTATTATGGCCTTTGAGTGGATTCCGACAGTTTTACAGCATTTTGAATATAGAAAAACTATATTCTTGTACCCACTTCATGAGTCGGCACACTTGCCAAAGCAGTGTTGTTATCAGAATTTACATATTTCAAGAACACAGTGTTTTGTAGGTGACTTGAAAGTCCAACCTTCCAATAATCAGCCATAAAACAAAAAATCTCTACATATAAATATTCAAACAGACCTCCTACCCAATCACATGATTGAATGCAACCAGCATACCAATTATATGACACATTTCCCACTTGCAAGAACCCCAAAACAGTAGAAAACTCAGGTTGATCAAGACAAGAATGTACTATTTTGTGTTCAACAGCCAAGAAATCGTTCAGACTGCTTTCCCAGCCTTGTTTTCTTGCTCTTTCTAAAATGATTCTAAAGATTGGCATTAATGCCCGAGTTTCTGTTGGCCTGCCAAAATATTTGTCAACAAAGCTGGAGTCATAGAAAAATAATCTCCTCCATTCTTAATTGGGCCTGAATAGCACTTCTGATCTGTTCTAGCTGTGGGTAACGAGGACAATCAACTGAAATGTATTTTAAAAAATGACATTTGGAAGAAGGTAGCGAGTCATGGTATGCGAAAAAATGAAATGTTGAATGGAAAGCAAACGGACTACGCTCTAGTATTCTCTGGTTCTATTTGTTGTAAAAAATGACACTCTCTCGGGATGAAACCAGTAAGAAATCTGCCTGTATTACAGAAGGAAAACCCGTGACCATTTCTATTGGCAGAAAAGCATAAATGTTGGGAGCTACCATGTTTCCTCTCAAAAGGTGTTTATCGAAGGGAAAAGCCAGTGTAATCGCCCATTTTCCCATGTCTTTCCTCTGCTAAACTTTAAACTCGCTTTTAACAAGAAACCGTTGCCTCCACATGTAATAACTGGATTTTCTTGTGGACCGCTTATTTTCTTCAACTGGAAGATGCAGCGTGAAGGCTTCACTGTCTTCATTCTCAGAAATTTGGAAGTCTGTCTCTAGTGAAACAAAGATTGTAATAATTTTGTTAATACTGGGATCCCCATCAGTCTAGCGAACTGAAAGTTTCTTAGACATGAACAAAACAACTTTGGGATTCGGGATGAATACTTGTGAGCTCTTTCTTCACAGCTTCAACCTTCCCAAGATGCAAAGGTAAAACTATAACTGTACTGGGAAGTAGGCATCCATAAATTTCATCAAGGTGGGTGTGCGATGCAATAACTACTTAGGTAGGTATGTAAAAGATAACATAACATAAGAAAGGGAACTAGAACTAGATTAGGAAAACTTTTACTTGAAATTTATTTTATTGTAGATGTTTTTATAGTGATTAGACATTAGAATTATATTTAGGGTTTTCAATATTCATTGCATTGAAGTTTTTATTCCAAAATTCTGAGAAAATACTTCAGCCATTTTGATTTTCTTAAGATAAGTCTAAAACATTCAATTTGGTGGTTGTCCAAGAGGAAAGAAGATGAATAAACTATATTGCCTTTATTGTGATAAGATAAATCCCGGGGTCTCTGTTCCTTTGATGGAATGAGTATTAGCAAGGAGTGGTGAAACTGTTGAAACACATGTCAGGTTTGAAATTAGGTTTACTTTTCCTAATCTGCGTATATAAATTAGTTGGGTGGGCAGGCAATGCATAACCGTGTCATTACTTCACCATTACAGCTTTTCCATTCCAAGATTAAAGCCTCCTCTTTAATACTAACTTAATTCCTGCAATCGAGTCTGTTCGAAGGGGCTTCTCAAGGTCAAGGTTTCGAAGGCGTGGAGCTTACTTACTTCATGTCGGTGGGGAAAGAAGTTTGTCATTATAGGCATATAAAGTAAAACTTCAACATAATAAATATATAGAAGCATAAATACAACTTGAGATACTAACCAACCCATCGAGATAATTACACACTATATGACTTTACTGATTAGAGCATGAGCTCGTACCTTTTTCTCCAAGGTAACCTCCTTCCCTTTTCT
The DNA here is from genome assembly GCA_001517045.1 of Pseudotsuga menziesii. Lineage (NCBI taxonomy): Eukaryota > Viridiplantae > Streptophyta > Pinopsida > Pinales > Pinaceae > Pseudotsuga > Pseudotsuga menziesii. The sequence goes on along the minus strand of LPNX011189805.1, from coordinate 693,117 downwards.
TCTTTGTGTATTGTCTAACCCTACATATAGAGTCAATATTATGTTTTTGAAATCCAATCTCATTGCTACACACCAACAATGTGGCAGTAGCACCCACTTCACAGATATCCTCACTGGTAATTACAAACTTCAACGGAGGTTGCACAACAGGTGCATCGGTGTTGTCCTTTGCATTCTGCAGTAAAACACCGATTTTAAATTTTTAAAACAAAAGTATAAAACCTATTTGATAATTTGAAACACGTTGAACAATGAATTACCGAGATGAGCTCCATCAGAAAATGCACATCCTTGCTATATAATTCAATAGACAGATGTTTCACCGCTTGGTACAAATCTTCTGAAAGCAGGTTATGAAGGGAAGTTTGGCCTTTCTAATTTATTCAATGTGATCTATGGGCATTGCCATTCCCGCACAAGTAGTGAACTCCAACAACAACAATGATAGAATGCAAACCAACCCCAGTAACAATATCCTTCACAGTCAAACCTAGTGGGCGAATTCAAGCCCTTTGTTGCATTCTGTTGACGTTTGCCATCGACAGATGCAAAGGTGGTAATTACTCTACTTTCCTGTGCTTTTCTGGTACTACAGATCTAATTTACTTTGTTAATATATTTTAAATTGATGCGCTTAAACGATGCCTTGCCACTTCAACTTTGAAGCTTGAGAGAAAATTTATTAAATATATTTTAATATTTCAATTTGTTACATTGACACATTTGAAGCTTGTTAGAAACTCTATTAAAACTCTATTTTAATATTTCAATTTCGTACATGGGTACATTATAACATGAAAGTGAGCTGCAGAGTTTCACGCGGAGGGAGGGAGCAAACTGAGATCATTACTGGGTGGGATAACCTATGAGATATCTATAATTAGTTATATCTATGTATTTAATTTCGATAACTAGTTTGGGAAAGCCTCTTTACTACTGCTTTCTCAGGGAAGGCATCTTTCACGCATCTATCCCAGGTACGGGATCTTTGAAATGACACTCTATTAATTATATTTTAATATTTCATTTTGGTACACTGTACATTTTAACATGAAAGTGAAATGGTGCCTTGTCACTTCAAGTTTAAAGCTTTTAATATGGTATGACGCAAGATCCGTCGCCACTCTATGAGAGTGGAAATCCAAGGCTGATGTCATCAAGATCTAGACCAATCACAATTTTAATAAATAGTTTAAAAAAAATTGTATTTAATTAAAAAATTTATTAATTTTTAAAAACATTAGACGGTAGAAAAAATTAAACCCAAAATTAATTGAACTGAACCATATATATATGTCACCCTGCGGTGACATAAAAATCTCTTTAGTAATACTGGATGCGGGTCTCTTAATTGTTAAGAGGAAAAATAACCGGGAGGCACGTGGTGGAGAGGAGGTGATTCGTGTCTGAGGTGGTGAATCATCATGGGATATTATTACAACCTTTGTGTTGACATTTAGAGGTGATTCAAGTAAGGCGTTTTTGGTATGGGGGACGCTTAAACCATTAATGTTCATTAGATGGCTAGTCTTCTGGGGGTGTATGGCGACCAGGATGTTATGGATAGTTTAATGGGGGATTTCTTGAGGATGTTTGGAAATCATTGCATGATGTGGCTTGTTTACGTAATTACCAACACTAAGGGTGGTGAGATAATCCTGTGGTGGGTGACGAGGTTTAAATCTCCCATATCATTCATCTTGCAGCCACGAATTCTAATTTACATTTATGGAAAGGTGGCAAATTAGGGGAGGAAGCAAGTTTCGGAGCTGAGTGGGGAAATTACTATGGAGGTCAATGAGGATGTCAAGGGAAATATGGGAGGGAATAAACCTGTAAAAAACTTTGTGCATCTCACATGGCCTTGAGGTATAAAAGCCACTATTCGGTGGGATACTCAAGAATAAATTAAGGCCATGGAGAAAGAGATATGGGCAGATATATAAATAAATAAACCTGTCGAGGAATTCAAGGTCTTGGATTGCTATATAACCAACCCAAGAACTACTAGGGGTTGCATCTCACTATATGACAACACTATTGCAATGTTTTGGGTAACCAAGGTCCTATTGAGGCATCTAATGGCAGGACAAAATGCTAACCAACAAGCATTACAACAAAACTCTGTTATTAGCGTCTCTTTTAGCCTCCTTTTTAGCGTCCACTATCACTTTTAGTGTATTTTTCATCATTTTTTGGACAAAGTGGACGTTTTTCCACGTGATGGCGCTTTTAATGGATTTATTTGCATCTCTTTTTAAAATTTGGCACTGTTTTGGATGATAATTAGCATCCCAATTAGCGTCCCAATTAGCGTCCCTGCTTAAAAGTTAGCGCTATTTTGGATGCTAATTAGCATCCCAATTAACATCCTAATTAGTGTCCCAATTAGCATCCCCATTAGAATCTCAATTAGCATTCCAATTAGCATTCCAATTAGCATCCCAATTAACGTCCCTTTTTAAAAGTTGGCGCTATTTTGGATGCTAATTAGCATCCCAATTAACATATCAATTAACGTCCAAATTAGCATCCCAATTAGAATCCCAATTAGCATCCCAAATAACATCCCAATTATCATTCCTTTTTAAAAGTTGGCGCTATTTTGGATGATAATTAGCATCCCAATTAACGTCCCAACTAGCATCCCAATTAGCATCACAATTAACATCCCAATTAGCGTCTCAATTAGAGTCCACAAAAGAATCCCATACAACGCCAAGAATAGCCTAAAAAAACATCATGAATAACATAACACCATATATTAATCCAGGGTTAGCGATAGGAATTGCACCATGAATTTTTGCAGGAAAAACATTCAACATAGCGCCAAGTATAGAGCCAAGAATTGCGCCTAAAAAACATCCAACATAGCTCTAGGTATAGATCCAGGTATAGCGCCTGGAATAATGCCATAAATTTCGAAAGGAATCACACTAGGAATTGCACTAGGTTTAGAGCTAGGAATTGTGTTTGGAAAACATCTCACATAGTGACAGATATATCAATGCCAATTTCAATGATAATGATTCATGTGATAGTACTTTTGGATCTTGATTTATCATATTGGCACCTAAATGATCGTAATCATGGCACTTTTGGATCTTGATTAATCCTAGTGAGGTGTAAATTACCTTAATGTCACCTAAATTGCTCTAATGGCATTTGTGTGTCCCCAACAACATTTGATAGACCCTAATGGCATATGGTTGGCCCTAACAACATGACAATGATGCATTATGATAATTATGATGGAGTGTATGGATATGATTTGATAAGTATAAGACTATATCATCCATTCTTCTGAGGTATTATGGCTCCTTGCTCATTATTATCGCAATTATATTGATGATGACTACAACGATGACAATGATGTTGATTTCTTGTATGATGATGATGACGATGTGGGTGTGGATGTCAATGATGATTATGTATCTTGTATCACTTTTGGATCCTAATTGATTCTAATGGAACCTAAATGTATGCAACGACATATAAACAACCCTATTATCATCGAAATGACTGTAACGACATATAAATGACCTTAACAATTACATGACATGAATCCTAATATCAATGAGTGATTAAGAACACTAATGGCATATGCGTGATCATAATGACAATGATGACGATGATTTTGTTGATGATGTACTTAATGCTGTTGATGATGATGATCAAGATGATGTTTATGTACTATATGGCATTGATGATGATGATGATGATGACAACATCGATGTCCATGATGATGATACATATCATAATACTTCTGAATACTGCAAAATTTGAGATATTGGAGTTAATAACAAGTAATAGAGGTTGTGAGGTGTTGACCATAAAAATGTTGTTAACCATTGGTTTTTACATTGACTTATGTGGCCATTGGGTTTAATAGTTCCCCCACCCCCCTACACCCCCCTGCAGAAAGGTAGTACAATACCACCTGTCATGGTGCTACCAAAATGTCACCCTACAAGGTTGTTTTGGACAAACCCCTATCCATACCCTCATTTTTACCAAGAACATCCAAGTCACAAGAAGTGGATATCAATCTTAACACAAAATCTAACCTTCTTAATGGGTTTATATCTATTGCCAAATGCACATGTGATATCAGTTATAGCCACAACCTTTCCTCCTTTCTCATGGATGAGTTTTGCTGCCAAGAACCAAGGGAAAATGGGTTTAGATGTATTTCCACAACTAAATGAATATTTCTTTATAAGTTTATCTCATAGACAACTGAGAGAGATGTGAAGATAACTGTAAAAACGATAAGACAAGAGACCCTGTGTTGGGGCTCAAGAGGAGACAAGTCTTTGCTGCTAAGTTTTATGAGTTATCTGTTGTTGATGCACACCAATGTGTAAATATTGGAATATGTGTAGTTTTGAACAATTAGAAAATTGTATAGGTGGACTACTACATGTGTTTTTAAGACTATATATATATATTTCTGATAATTTTATTTGTGGCTCATTTTTGTTTTATGCATAGTAGAAATGTTTTAGGATAAAATTGAAAAAATGGAAATGTAGAAAGGTGAAGAATGAAAAAACATAGTACACTTTCGAATTTGAATCACTCAAATTGGCCAAGAAATGAACCCTCGATGTGCAATTTAGTGAAGCAAGGCAATTTTGGTCAATTTCAATGAAAATTGCAAATCTAGCTAACTTGATAGATTATGTACAGGAAAATGGATGTGAATTTGATAATTATGAGATACGATTTTCATTAGCAAGGAAAAAAATATAGATTTGAAGTTCCATTTCTAAGGTTTGTGCATTTTTCTAAGCTCTTTTGCATAGATTTGTACCCTTTAACAACAATGTTGGATATTGGGAAAATTAATGCAAATTTGCATTATTGCATGCATTCTAAGGATAAGTGATCGTAGTGATTATTTTGGACCATGGAGCATTCATTATAAATTGAATGCATTTAACGAGGAATTTTATCCTAAATATGTAATGTAACTTCTTGTCCTTGGTGAATTTCATAAATCCTAAAAAATGACTAGTTTAAATTGAAAGGTGGGGTAACTAGATGGAAACGAGAATAATATCACAAGCATAAATATGAGGTATGTAAATTAACAAAGGACCTTTGGTTTCTGATAGATTCTTTTTCTATAGTCGGGTTTATGTAGAATCCATATACTATTATGGTTCTATGAATGTAATAAAGCCAATATTTTGGGTCACCAACATTCAATCTAATATAATGGAATTTGAAGTTGATGATTTGTGTACATTTTTATTATATGTCAATTTTCTTTAAAGCATTATTTTTTGTGTTTAATAGATTTTGATGTGTGGATATGATAGAAGCCCCTATTGCATTAGAATCACATACACTTAATGACATGCATGGCCTCTTATTCCTTCATTCTAAACATTTAGATCCAAAATAACAATTCAAAAATCCGACATTCCTTCAAAAACAAATATTTTGATTTAAAAATAGGGTACAAGTAGAAATAATTTTCCTTAATTACATGAAATAATATACAAGTGCCATAAAATTTTATTCAATGGAATCACATATACTTGATGACATCTACAACCACTTATTTATTCATTCAAAATATTCAAATATAATTTAGTAAGTCAAAATGCCCAGTACCCTTCAAACTCCAAAGTTTGAAATCAGGGTGCTAACAGAAATAATTCACCTTAAAAAATGCATGCCATAAAGTGCATGAGGGTGCTATGATTAAAATGAAACTTGTCTCCTAGACTGTAATTGGAGTTGGACAAGCTAACATAACCAAAATCATCAAACTGTTCTTTTTGTGAATATTATGAATCTACCACCTCGGTCTTCAATAATGATTTTACCAAAATTTACTATCTTCATTGAAATGTATGCACAACCTTCATTAGGAGACCAAATTAAATGATTCAACTCGAGGAGCCTATGTTCAGTAATGACAACTTTCATACAATTCCAAATTTTTAATTTGACACAAACTTTATGTTGTGTAAAAATACTTCAAATTTGTTTTTTCCCCACAAGGTGATCCAATTAGGTTTGAATGCCTCAGGAAGTACCGACTCCTCCATGAGCTATAGTGGGTGTTTTTATGTGTTAGGAAAAATCACATGGACCTAATTTTTATTTATTGAGGATATCCTTGACTTACATGCCACTATGGATCCAATGAGACAATATATTTTATTTGATAAAAAAATATATACAAAGCAAGCTCTTTTTTATTTTAGTAGGATTCTATTAATGTATAGAATATCCCACAAAAATCAAATACCACTCTAATTTTTTTTAATTAAAGGTTATGGATATTAATATTTATAAACATTTTAGAAAAAAATATATTCCTAAAGGAAGTTGAAGTTGTAATAACTATTGAAAAAAAAATGCACATTGTAATAAATCAATATATATTGTGAAGAATTAAGGATAGGCTTAGTCATCCTCATCCTCTTCTTTTCACTTGAAGAAGAGTCATCTTTGTCATGGCCTATATAGATTTTTCAAACTCTTCTTTTTGGTTTGACTGATGAGAGGAGTTTGTTGCTTCTACTTCTTTATTGAATGGTTTATCTTCTTTTTTGGAGGATTATTTTTAGATGCCATTGCAATGTAACTACTAATCATTAAAAGTCATTAATACATAAAAAAATAGTACATTCTACTATAAAAATGTTAAACTAGAAATAACATTGTTGAAAAAAACCTTGTGAAAAAACATTTGAAAAAATGCTTAAAAAAACTTACAACCAATTGGAAACAAAATTAAAGTCACATTGAAACAAATTAAGGTTGTTCAAAAATGTAAACAAATATGAATGTTTCACCAATAATAACTTACCTCAAAACACCACTACAATGAATGTTTCATAAAGTCACTATAAATAGAAGTTCTGAATGTGGAGTGCATCATGTTTTTGTTACAATAATCTCTATACCATTCCCAAAGGCACCCACTTAATATATTGTATGATGATGGGCTTGTTAAGATGTCATCGGAGTTGAATACAAACAAAGACACTTTCATTTAAATAACATTATCATATACATGGGTGTTACTGTTTCAATTTTGTTTCAACTATAATAGACAAATCAAATCTTACTTCATTAGATTATGATGGAACCTATCTTAATAATCAATTTATCTATACTTGCCAATTGCATACAATAGTGCTAACATGAGTACTATTATAGGGTAATTCATCCATAATAAATTTGTTTGAGCAACTATCATATCTTCATGGGTGTTTGACAAACTTAGCTTTATCAGATGGATTTTGTGATGAAAATATTTAGTAGATATTATTGGTGAGAGAGGAAAGATAATTAACTAAAATGAGATTTCATGTCATTTCCCAAGTTAACAAGCTTTATAGGAAAAAAAACAACTGAATTTTATAAACATAATCTCATTAAATACTAGCCCATCAATTCTATGAAGAGAAATCTCACAATGCAAATGAAAATTTCAAATTTAACTACTATATAAGTGATTGAATTCATTCCTCTATGTATGATTTAATGTCTTCTTCATCTTAAATTTCCTTTTAAAATTCATTGGGCAACATATTTCTTTAACAAATTTGTAATATGAAGATATTAAGTCTATATTTGATTTGCTTGTGTTAACATTTTTTTGTTAACATACTCATATTTAACTTGCTTATATTAAATGTTTTAACTAGTTAACTTATGTTTTTGCTCTAAAATTATTTTACATTTAAATATTTTTATTTTGATATATTAAACCAATGACTACAATTAAAAAACAATTTCCAAAAATATATATCAAATTCTAACTAATTAATTTTTCTTAAACACTCCTCATCATAATGGAATTAAATACATAAAAATTCAATAATATGTTATAAATTCTTAATATGTTTTCATAAATAACATAATAAAATTACTATTAGATATATAGAAACATTCATTAAAATTTTATGAAATCCTAATACATTAAATAAACATATTTTAATAACCATAAAATTAATACTTACCAAATAGATTACAATATAAATTACAAATAAACATAATTTACTATATCAAAACATATCACTACGACACATGTCACAAACTTTACATTTTTCGATCTTTATAAAAATAAAATAACTAAAAGATTGTAAATTGAGAATTAGGTGAACTTGCAAACAACACCTTCGTTGAAAGCCGAATAGCCCACACGAAGGCCACCATAACTCTGTGCCGTCGGGCCTTCTTACCATGTATGAAAAATGCAGGAACATAAAGAATGTACAAAAGGCATCTGAGAAAAAGAGCGAGCATTCTTTAGTCTCATGGACTGCTATAATAGCAGGGTATGAACAAAACGATTATGGTAACGAATCCCTGATTTTCTTTTCGTCAAATGCAGCAGGGAGGAATTAAACAAAACCAGTTTACCTTTTCCAGCGCAGTAAGGGCATGTGCAAGATTATTAGTTTTGGATCAGGGCATATGGAGATCTACTGCATTTATTTGTGCAGCACAACAGCATTTGCAGCAATCAGTCTGTGTCACCTTTTCAACTCAAGAGATATCCCGGATTACTACTTTCAAAATCGCTGAAAATCCCTGCATTAAGTCCATGAATCGTCGGCAGTTGCGTCGTTGACAAGGACGGCGGGGTTATGCGCTGAAGTTTTCCATCGACGACTGTGCAATCAACCCACTGGCCAGAGGACGCTGGAGGAGTGTCGCATCCAGACGGAGTAAGAAAACGCCGTGAGGGGGTCTTCTGACGGCACTGGGTGAGCCTCATGGTCCTGAGGCGTAACATCCTAGTCAACTCCTCGCGTTAATTCAAGGCCAGTAAAATTAACCCTGGGTTAGCCATTGTGCGAGCGTGCGTCCAAGGTTTCGCTTCCTGTCGTCTCCTTCCGCCTCGGTTGTTGCAGAGCGAAGCAAGCAGTCAGGGATCGATTTTTCTTTCATTTTTTGTGCAATTCTTCACAGATCGGTTGTATTTGCATAGTACATTGATGCCTCTAATGCTGTTTAGGTCTTAGATCTGTTTGTCGCGGCTTTTTTTTTCACTTTTTGGGGTTTCTTGGGACCAATTTTAGTCATCTGAAAGCCTGGTTTGGAAATCTCATGATTATGTGGAAAGCATGTGGTCCGGATTTCTGTGCTGAAGTTTTTCTTCTTGTGTAAGGCAAGGCCGCGCAAAAGTTTTGAGGAGGTTTTCGTTGTAATGATGAAATCTTGGCTTGGGTGGGGTTTTCGTCGACGCTGGGCATTTCTTGCGGGTCATAGTAGTTTCGAGTCAGGGCATGTCTAAAAGAACTTGAAGCATTACTATTTCGGTTCCCTCAGGGTTTGTTTTCGAAATCGTATGTCGCTTAAATGATTGGGGAGGAGAAACACCTTTCTTTAGCAGAACCACTTCAATCTGGCGAGAAGCATAAGTATACCATGAAGAAGAAACTCGATAGTCGGTTTCCTGCAGTATGTGAACTCTTTTTTTGTTCTTCCTTTTTAATTTCTATTTTCCCCCTTGAAGACGTGATGTAAGTCGATATTTAGGTTTTCACTTTTAATTACTGTTCCTGTATACAGAAATAGTTTTATTCTGGAAACTATAGTCAAATGCTTTATTTTCAGCGTATTCATGTCACTACGTTTGTCAACACTTAATATTCCCATGGACCATGGATTGATCTAGTTAGGGTTGGTTGCATCAGGTCGCTACAGATAGCTTATTTCATAAAAATAGCTGAGGTTTTTTTTTTAAATTTTCAGTCATGTTTACAAACGGATTACCTATGCATGCTATTGGTAGGGATCTTTGAGGTAGGTCTGTTACAGTGGTTTTTGGGTTTCCTTCTCGTTACGTTGTTTGTAGGCTTGTAACTAACAGAAGCTATACCTGGCTTAGTTTTAGTGAACTGTAGGGTAATGGTTGTACCTTTTGTCTATTGATGGCCTCTAGTTAATTCTTGGGCTTGATCCACTTTCAGGATAAGTATACATTCGCTAGGCATAAATCTATTTTGCAATCAGGATTCGAAGTTTACAAGTCATGTTATTCTTGGACTTTCAAATCAATTTTGATGGATTACGTATACATTCGCTAGGCATAAATCTATTTTGCAATCAGGATTCGAAGTTTACAAGTCATGTTATTCTTGGACTTTCAAATCAATTTTGATGGATTATTGCTAAGTTGTTTTTTCGTATGTAGACATATTACTTTTTGGGTGCTGACATAGAATTTTGCTATCTTGAGTTCACTATTGTTATTTCTTAACAAGTTTCTTCCTGGCTCTTTATCTCTGTAGTCAGATTCCACTGCAGTTTGTTTGTGGTACAGCTATCTTGTATGGACATCTTCAATCGGTTTGATAGTTTGATTGCCATTAAGAGTTACCATTATAGCATTCAATGTAATCTATGCCCACATACAGTCAGTAGATTTGTCCAGAATTAGTTGTTAGTTAGATTACCAATAAGAGCTATGATTATAACATTTATTGTAAGCCAGGCTCTAACGCCATCAGAAGATCTATACAGACTTGTTTTGTTGGAAAATGTATTCCTCTTCCTTAAATATCACTTGCTTTGTATGGATGTCTTCAAATTATTGTGTGACTAAAGATTGGAGGAATAAATGATGAAGAATTATAGGAATGCAGGAATAGGGAAAAGAGATTTTCCATATCCATTTTGTCATTTTTAACTGATTAGCACTTGGGAGATGGAGCATAAATCCCTTTCATAGATATACTATGCTGCAATAGCAAATAGGCCCACTTTGTTTTTTACTCTGAAAACTAGCCTGGTGCCTGGCCTGGTGTTTTTTAATAAAAATGACGTGTCAGCTCCTAAATGAATTTTGCCAATTTATTGTGAAGGCTTATAGATGCTTAAAATAATCAAGCAATAGCTTATTACTTGGATAAGAATTTTGATAAGCTTCTGGAATTCAGAACATTTTGTATGAAATAATGAGACACACTGTCCAAGAATTTTTATTGGCTTCTTGAATTCTAAATATTTTGTTTGTAAAATACTATTGTCCAGAAATGCAACAAATTTTAGCATATGATTCTTACTGATATCAAGCACTCTGCTCCACATGTAGCTTTTCTATCTGCGAGTACATTCTACATTCTTACCCCATGGTAGAGGGTGACACAAGCATTTGATCAAGCTCTGTACAGTGTATCAGGACCATCTTGTGAAATGTATTGTCAGAGTGCCTTACAATTTTTGGGCTGGTCTGCACCAATAAAATATGCATCTTCCAAATTACTCCTAAAATTGATGTCTAAACTCTTGTGAAGGGATGTAATCTGGAGTGGTTTATGATCTGCGAATCTTGATAACGAAGGCAAAGAGACCAGAATAAACCAAAAATATTTTTTTAAGAAAATAATTGAAATTGGGTGGCCAAGGGCAGCAAGGCACTTCATATAAATACATAACATAGAAGGTTTTGCAGAGTTGATTGACAATTCAGCATACTGCACTTATAATCATTGGAAAAGAAACACCAGAGACTACCAACCAATTAGGTGAAAAAATAATTATTGTTAGATTTCATCCAAATACAGATGTTCAAGCAGTTATGGACAGTCAAGGAAATGAAATATTCTCAGAGATTGATAGATGTTATCAAAACTAAGACATTGACCTATTAATTCTTTAGCCATGGGAGCACCTCATGTAAAATGTGAAATGTTTTGTCCGCGATATTTAGTTTGATGTTGGAAATGCAACTATTTACCGACAGTATATAGTAGCATGAGGATGGATGCAGAACCTACAAGAGTTGACTTGGCTTTTATCACATTAAATGATGTTGATGAAGCTCATGTTTTTGTTTATTTGAAATTTACATGAGCTATTGGACCATTGCGTCTCGAACCTCTGTAATTTGCATCACGGGAGCAGTCATCTCACTTCAATAGACTATTAAGAGTGTATAGACCTTAATACGATTTGTAGGAGATGAATTCTATGGGTACTTGGTATCCATGAGTGAATTTAACTTAAGCTTGAAAAGACTAGCTTGGATTTTCGTCTGTTTCAAAGTAGCCAGACTCACCTCAGCAAATGAATTTGAGATGCCTGAGATAAGTATGACTCAGACTCAGAATAACTCTCCAAAATCTCACAAATAAAAATATTAAAAAAATACACAGTTTCAGTCAAAGTTTTCCCAAATTTTTGTTAAGTTCTCCAGATCCACATCCAGATTCCTAAAACTCCTGTATCTGGTCTGAATTGATACACAAGGTTTGCACCAGTGAGATTTTAATGGGTCAAGTCTGGCTCGTCTGAGTCATACTGGGGAGGACCTGCTTCACTGGTCTGTTGGGAGCATTTTCTATGGTAATCCTTAATCTAAAAAAGTTTGATTAAATGCTGGCTTGTAAAAGTTAAAAGTATCTGAAGGCCTACTTAACAAATAGTTTTGCATGGGAAATAATTCAATCTAGCATAGCCTTTGTTATTGTGATTCATTGGCCACAACAGTAAGGTGCTATGTGGCTACATTATATGGTTGTCTGAATTTGATCTGCTTAAAGCTTGTTCTTACAATTTATTAGCCATAAGATTAAGTGTGATTCTCAAATATATGATTTACCTCTCTGTATAGTGGGAAATCTTTACCCACAATCTATCGATTTTCATTTTACCATTTTTACTGATATTTTAAAGATGTTCTTGCTGATCTGTTGTTTCATAGCACTGAAGACCAAGTTTAAAATGTTCAAAATGTTCAAAAAATCTGTTGACAATTAGTAAGGAGTACATATCCTCTAAGTTATAAGAAATGAATTTCAAACAAAACACCTATTATCACAGATTAATAGGTCAATAAACAACATTGATATTAATATGATGTTTCCAGATAATATTCCATTTTTAATCTTGGTAGATTGTATGCGTCGTGCGATTAATGATAGAATGTTGTTTTCTGATTTATCAACTTTTTTGTTTTCTCTGTAGTCTCGGATTAAAAATATAATGTAAGCTGATGAGGACATTGGCAAGATTGCACAAGCAGTGCCTCTCTTAGTATGTGAGTACAAGATGCAACATATGCTTATTTATCGATTAATAATAGAATGTTGTTTTCTGATTTATCAACTTTTTTGTTTTCTCTGTAGTCTCGGATTAAAAATATAATGTAAGCTGATGAGGACATTGGCAAGATTGCACAAGCAGTGCTTCTCTTAGTATGTGAGTACAAGATGCAACATATGCTTATTTATCAGATTCTTACTGTCACTTTTAGCTGTTTAAGCATCTTTACTAGAGTTATATGATTAATTTATAGCTCGCGGATGATTTGGTAATCTGTCTAGACTCTAAAGCATCTCTATAGACAGTTTTAAGAACCCAAAATTTTAATTTTGTAAAACAACTCTTCAAGTACTGTAAATTCACTTTGCAGTTGATTTGTCAATTTCAACCAACCAAATGTAGGATCAGCATGTGAAATTCAATTGCAACCAACCAAATGTAGTCATCAAAAGTGTTTGAAATTATCATACCAGGTTTATACTGCTTTTCATTTGTGAGTCAAAACAAAGCAAGATATGAACATATGTCATGTTATTTGGTTTATATAAATATCTTATATGTCAGTCCAAGGGGCTTTGGATTTGGAAAAGAATATTAAAATAATAAATAAAGTTTTTGGAAAGAATACAAAACAACTCTTCTACAGGATTGTGAGACCTTGGATTGGATCTTTACATCTGTGTACCCAAGTTAAAATAATTCATTAAAATATCTTCCATACGTTTGTTCAACCTTATCTACATCCCTAGATCGCAATTAATTCATCGAAATATTTTGAAAATACTGGATTTTTACATGTGTATCAAAATCCGACCAAAAAGAAAGGCCATTTTTTCAAACTGAAACTTGTGGATATAATCAGGAATTGACTTATCAATGGACAATTTGGCTCCCTAAAAGTGACTGGTTTTTGTACAATTTAGTATGATATATTGAAGTGATAGGATTCACATGTGCCAGGTTTTCCTTGTAAGTATGATATATTGAAGTGATATCCCTTCTTAGATTCGGGTATCTCTCGGGAACAATTTGGTTTCCTTAAGGATCGACAAATTTCTGAGCCTATTGGTATTGTACAGGAGGTTCTTCACTCCATTAAAACTAAGAATCTTTGTGCTTTCGTCCTTAAGCTTGACCTTTCCAAGGCTTTTGACCGTGTGGACTGGTCTTATGTCAGACTCATCCTGATCCAAATCGGTACTCCCCTTCTTACTGTCAATTGGATTATGGCCTGTATCACTTATGTCAATTTTGCGGTCCTGGTTAATGGTACCCCCTCGCCCTTTTTCACTGCTTCGTGAGGCATTCGTCAAGGATGTCCATTATCCCCCCTCCTCTTTATTCTTGTCATAGAGGGTCTTAGTCTTCTTATTCGGGATGCCAGAAGCAATGGTCTCATTAAAGGCATTCAAATTTCTCCCTCCCTTGCCCTCTCCCACCTTCTCTTCGTGGATGATGTTATCTTGATGGGCTCAGGCACTCTCCTTGATTGGTTGGCCTTTGAAGTGATTCTTGAAACTTTTAGTAAGGCCTCTGGTATGAAAATCAATATTGATAAGTCATGTCTTCTCTTTTGTAATGTGGACATTGCTTGTCAAAACTCCTTTGCTAGTACTGTGCCCTACAGAATGCTTCCTCTTCACTCGGGTTTCACTTACCTTGGTTTTTTTCTTAAACCTCTTGGGTATCGTGTTAATGATTGGATTTGGCTTTTCCAAAAATTTGAAAAGCGAATTAGTAACTGGACTTTCCAGTATCTTTCCTTGGGAGGCAGACTAGTCCTAGTTCAATCTGTCCTATCCAGCATTCCTGTTTATTGGACGGGACTTGCTCCTATCCCTGCCTCCATTTTGCAGAAGCTCGGAAGTATCATGTTTAACTTTCTCTGGGGGTCATCTAATAAAAACAAAAAGTATCACTTGGCAAGCTGGAATGACCTGTCATGGCCTAAGGATTGTGGGGGCTGGGGTATCAAAAACATACATTGGTTCAGTATTTCCCTTCGTCTCAAATTTTTTTGGAGGGTTCTACAATCCAATGGTTTGTGGTCACAGGTCCTTCACACAAAATATATTAAATGCCCCACTGTGGTTGATTGGCTTAGAAATAAGAATTTTAGCACGCGCTGTGCCTCAGCTATTTGGAGAGGCTTTGTTCAAACTCTCCCTTGGATGGGCTCACATTTGGCATGGCAGGTGGGTAATGGTGAAAATATTTTCATAGGTATTGATCCTATTGTGGGTTTTCGGACCTCCTTCAGTCTCCCTGAAGATCTTCGGTCTTATCTGGAGGACCTGAGCATTTGCTCTCTCGCGCAGGCACATAATTCTCTGTCTTCGAGGTGCTACTAGTATACTGCAGAATATTTGGACCTTGGTGGTTCATATGCTACTATCTGGAATAATTATATTGATAGTCTTATTGGAGCAGGTATTCACCTTTCAAACAGTTCAGATGATCTTGTTTGGTCCTATAAAAAGAATGATGGTTCTATCAAAACGAAGGTGGTTTATGATTGCATTGTTTCTTCTCACTCTCCTCCAGCTCCCTGTCTCGCTGTTTCCTCCCTATGGAGCAGTGCCCTTCCCAACAAAATCTCTTGCTTTATTTGGCTGTCCATTCGAAATAAGATTCTCACTTGGGAGAATCTCCAGAAAATGGGCTTTCATGGTCCATGATATTGTGTTTTTTGCTGCGCGGAGGAAGAGACTGTTGAGCACTTATTCAATAATTGCAGTATTTGGAGGATGGTTGTTACTCGTGTATGTGATATCTTTAATCTCACAGTTTTTGTTCCCACAGCCTCGATTGGGGAGATGATCAGAATCTGGAATGAAATTATGCCAAAGAACTCGCCCTTTCTCACGCTCCCTTACCACATGATGTGGATCTTCTGGAAAGCTCACAATCTGGCTTTATTTGAAGGGGTTAAAAGGAATATCTACAGCCTGATCAAGCAGACCATCAACACTGTCAAAGCTCTCCCTACGTCGTCTGCATCAAGGAAAGTCCGAATTAGATTATTGGGAAGTGCTCCCTGCATGATATTTCCATGTGGCTTTATGGATGGAGCCTCTAAATGTATGACTGCTAGTGTGGGCTTTTGTATTTTCTTAAATAAGACACATCACCTGGAATTCTTGCTGGGGGTCGGATATGGTACTAACACAAAAGCGGAATTGCTCAGCTTATGGGCTCTTCTCCATTTTGCCCAAATGATGGGGATCCCTCTTGCCCATGTATTTGGTGATTCCACAGTTATCATCAATTGGGCGAAGGGATCGACTGCGCTCTCCCCACTAGATCTCAGGCACTGGGGTAGGGAGACAAAAAAGCTCATTGGCAGTTTTAAGGACTTGTCTTTCTCCCACATCTATCGAGAGCACAATCAGTTGGCTGACCATCTCTCTAAATCAACGCTCTCTTACCCTCAGGGTAAAGGTTTCTTTAAGGAAGTTTTTGAGAATCATTTGGTTACGCAAGATTCTTTTCAGCTCTTCTGATTTTGGTTGAGGGATGTTATTATCCCCTCATAGTTTGTTGAGTAGAGCGTCCTCTTTTGGACAGCCGTACAACCACCTTTTGACGCTCGATAGATGTGGATGTGAGGATGGATCCCTCTTCATGATGAGACATTTTTCTGATGGGATCATTTATTTTGTTGTTACGCCTTTCCCCCTGGCGATTACCCTCTGGGTTGATGTGGTTGTTCTAAGTTAGAAAATATTGCTGGAACCCGATTAATGGGTGATTGTTACGATGTCCTTTGATTCATAATGTGAATATCAAGGCAGGCTTTTTTCTTCCTGAAAAAAAGATATATTGAAGTGATAGGTTTCACATGTGTCAGGAGTTATGTGAATATCAAGGCAGGCTTTTTTCTTCCTGAAAAAAAGATATATTGAAGTGATAGGTTTCACATGTGTCAAGAGTTTGTGAAATTTTGTAAACCTATGGTAAGATATATTAAAGTGACAGTTGCACATTACAAGGGCTTTTTTTTACATTCTTTAAATCTCTCGTTTTATATATTAAAGAGATAAACTTTACATTTGTCATGATTTTGGGTAAGGGATTTTGTAAAACTCTTGTTTAACATATTAAATAAGGTTTTCTAAATTTTTTTAAATCTCTCATTTTACATATTAAAGTGATAAGTTGTACATTTGTCAAGATTGGATTTTGCAATTTGATTTAAATTTTGTTTTGTAATTTTTTAAAAATGATTATTGGTATTTAATATTTAATATAATTAATGTTTTTTAAAGTGAGTTATCTTAATGTTTCTATAAAATTACTGCTTTATAATTATATAAATATTTTTTTATCTTCATGGAGTCATCTATCATAATTGTGTTTCTACATAATTATATACATATGCAATTATTTATGTCTTTTCATAATTTTACAGATTTTTAGTCTCAATTTTAATGGTGAACCAATAGAATATATTGAAGGAAATTGCATGAATTTTGGTACAGGGCTTCAGTATGCATTATTTATTTTGTCTCTCACATACTTAATAACCATATAATAATGTACTGATAATTTATTACCACTGTACAGGGCTTCAGCATGCCTCATTTACTGTCTATCCAATAATTACATTGTTTTATGCTTTTACATATTCAATTTCCAATAACATTTCAATTTCTTTTGATGTAAATTTGGCTTCCCCCATAACTCCAAATTGGGGGTACTTCCTAGCCATCTTCCAAAGTCGTGCATCAACATATACTATAACATAATATATTTCAAAATTTTGACCAAGCCAGGGCCTTTAGACCTAGATCTGTCTCTATTTCTGTGTATACAGTCATCTTCTTAAACTTATGATCATCATATAAGGAGGCTAAGTTTGAAAGACACAACCCCCCTGAAATTGAGGCTTGAGGATTTATTGATCACCATCACAGAACCAGCTTCCCAACAACTAATTGATATTGTGCTTTTGAGTCACTCCTATCTAAGTCAAAGAGTCTGATCTTGATATTCTTGTTCATCATTGCAACCTTAGTATGGCCTTTAGCTTATTGGATACAGCTTGATCTCTCCAGTCCTCATCTAGATTATTGCGACTTGCTGCTCCATAGTCACCCATCCACAACTAACTAGAATATTATCCTCTTGCATTATGGTATTGTGCTTATGAAAAAGTCAAGTACTGTCATTGCTCTGGACCAACTTTTCTTGCATCTCATCATCTTCCATCAGTTGTAATGCCATGTCTCTATTGTCTTTCAAGAACGTATGGAGTCTGCCAAATAAGAAAAGGTCTGAGTGACATGCCAAATAAGAAAAGGGCTGAGTGACATTCCATTATTGGCACTTGAACATGGGCAAAATGAAGTTTACCTTCAAGAAATTTAAGTTCAACTATTTTCAATCTACATTAAGGTCCATGAAGGGTTTATGAGAAGAATGCTTGTCTCTAGAACAAATTTTATTCCATGCTTATTGTTTATGATGATTGGTTTAAAAAACATTCGCTTTTCAACTAGTTCTGTTGATTTTTACAGCTGTGTTGAGAACCATTACAAAACACTTTGGGATATACATGTTTCATGCTTGCATTATGTTTTTTAAAGTGAGTTATCTTAATGTTTCTAAAAAATTACTGCTTTATAATTATATAAATATTTTTTAATCTTCATGAAGTCATCTATCATAATTGTGTTTCTACATAATTATATACATATGCAATTATTTATGTCTTTTCATAATTTTACAGATTTTTAGTCTCAATTTTAATGGTGAACCAATAGAATATATTGAAGGAAATTGCATGAATTTTGGTACAGGGCTTCAGTATGCATTATTTATTTTGTCTCTCACATACTCAATAACCATATAATAATGTACTGATAATTTATTACCACTGTACAGGGCTTCAGCATGCCTCATTTACTGTCTATCTAATAATTACATTGTTTTATGCTTTTACATATTCAATTTCCAATAACATTTCAATTTCTTTTAATGTAAATTTGGCTTCCCCCATAACTCCAAATTGGGGGTACTTCCTAGCCATCTCCCAAAGTCGTACATCAACATATACTATAACATAATATATTTCAAAATTTTGACCAAGCCAGGGCCTTTAGACCTAGATCTGTCTCTATTTCTGTGTATACAGTCATCTTCTTAAACTTATGATCATCATATAAGAAGGCTAAGTTTGAAAGACACAACAACCCTGAAATTGAGGCTTGAGGATTTATTGATCACCATCACAGAACCAGCTTCCCAACAACTAATTGATATTGTGCTTTTGAGTCACTCCTATCTAAGTCAAAGAATCTGATCTTGATATTCTTGTTCATCATTGCAACCTTAGTATGGCCTTTAGCTTATTGGATACAGCTTGATCTCTCCAGTTCTCATCTAGATTATTGCGACTTGCTGCTCCATAGTCACCCATCCACAGCTAACTAGAATATTATCCTCTTGCATTATGGTATTGTGCTTATGAAAAAGTCAAGTACTGTCATTGCTCTGGACCAACTTTTCTTGCATCTCATCATCTTCCATCAGTTGTAATGCCATGTCTCTATTGTCTTTCAAGAACGTATGGAGTCTGCCAAATAAGAAAAGGTCTGAGTGACATGCCAAATAAGAAAAGGGCTGAGTGACATTCCATTATTGGCACTTGAACATGGGCAAAAGGAAGTTTACCTTCAAGAAATTTAAGTTTAACTATTTTCAATCTACATTAAGGTCCATGAAGGGTTTATGAGAAGAATGCTAGTCTCTAGAACAAATTTTCTTCCATGTTTATTGTTTATGATGATTGGTTTAAAAAACATTCGCTTTTCAACTAGTTCTGTTGATTTTTACAGTTGTGTTGAGAACCATTACAAAACACTTTGGGATATACATGTTTCATGCTTGCATTATGTAAAAAGATGAGATTAATATTTTAGATTAAGTACATTGAATAAGAATTTATTCAAATGTTTAGTACCTAATATAAGTCTTTACTATCTATTGTCCAATCATTTTCACAATGCTTGAGGTTGGGATTTGGGATATACATGCTTCATGCTTGCATTCTGTGAATATATTAGATTCATATTTTAGATTAAGAAGGACATTGAATAAAAATTTATTCAAATGTTTGGTACCCAATCTAAGTCTTTACTATTCATTGTCCAATAATTTTCACAATGCTTGAGGTTGGGATGGAGGAAGAGTTGGACTTGAATAACTACTGGACATCTATGTACAATATGTAAAAGCTAAAATAACCCAGAAAATGAGAAGAACAAGAACAATACCTAGAAGGATTAGACCCTTGAGTTGTTTCATTTCTTAGTTTGTTGACATGGAGGCTTTGCTGCGTGTAATAATGTTTGGTAAAAAGACAATAGTTAAATCACTAGAAACCCAGACCAAAATCCATCATACACAACCCATAGTTTGAGGTGCAACTTGTATAGATTCAAATTAAGATTCAGAATAATACGAAAAATGTGGATGGGATAAATGATCATATTGTCCAATCATATCCTAACCATTTGTCCTTGTGGGTACTCATTAGCTTGATGGAAGAAGGAACTTTTCTCATCCCATGGTGGATAGGATCCATGTGAAGCATCAACTATTGGGTTGATCATTTTTTTTTAATTTTCCTTATTGCTCCACTTATACATGGCTCTAGGATGATCATACTTATCTACTATATCCTTGGCATCCACACTAAGATAATTGTTGTTGATAGGTTTCATATAGTGGTACACTTATGGTTGCTAGGGAATAGTGATTTTTCCAATTCCATTAAGTCAATTTCTTGAGTTTTGTTCAAAATTCCTAGAAAAGGTTTATGGATTTCATAACCTGCTTGATCATATATTGTGAACTTATACAATTTATCGTCCTTTGTCGACCATTAAATACTCAAAGTTGTGTATTGATCTTTTTTATCATTATAGAGGACTCTATAAGTTACGTTTCCAAATTCTTAAAGGGTTCTAGCTCAATGGAAGAATGCCTGCCTTACAAGCAGGAGGTTGGTGGTTCGATTCCTCCATGCCCTAATGATATTATAATATCGGTTGAAAACAAATAAATTAGTAAGCAAAAAATAAGAGATAGGTGCCCAAACAAAATGACCAAAACTTGTATATAAAATTACTAAAAACGACTAAATTAGTGACCAAAACACAAGAGATGCGAAACTAGGCATTAAAAAGGATGCAACAAGTGGCGCTAATGATGAAGCCAAACATGGTGTTAATATGGTAGCAAAATAACACGTTACTTTGGATGCAAAAAATGGCACTACACAGGGAGCAAAATATGATGTAACAATAGAAGAAATATTTGGCGTCATTTTGGTAGCAAAACACGATGCAAAAAAGGAAGCAAAAATTGACACATATTTGGAAGTAAAACATGGTGCAAAATGAGATGCTAAAATGGTAGCAAAAATGGATGCAATATTGGATGCTAATTTGGATGCTAACATGGTGATATTAAGGATGCAAATATGATGGTAACGGGGATGTCATTTCAGAAGCAAAAGCGGACACTTGCTAGGAAGCAAACTAGGACGTTATTTAGGAAGCAAACCTTGACGTTGTTTACGAAGCAAAGTTGGATGTTATTCTGGAAGCAAACCTCGACGTTGTTTAGGAAGCAAAGTTGGACGCTATTCTGGAAGCAAAAAAAGAGAGGCTATTTTGGACGTCATAAAGGATGCTATTTAGAAAGCAAAAAAAGACGTTTTTTGAGACGCTTTAAGATTTGTCCATGACGCATCCCATTTAGCATTTAGTTTGATCACTCAATGTAAAAAAAAAATTACACTAAAAAAGGACGCTAAATGGGACGCTAATTCCAGGATTTGTTGTAGTGAAGGGGACGAAGTTCTAGTCCCTTTCTGGAAGGAACAATGGAAGGACTCTTGTTTGATGCACAAGAAAATAGATGTCATTTCCCATTACCTGGGAATTCAATTATGAACTTTTCCTAATCCTATGCATACTGAAGACTATGGCTCAGTTCAGGTGCAATGAGCTAAGGCGCATAGACCACGTGGTGGAGTTGTTGGTGTTATGCAACCAAGTCCCCAAAATAGCATATAAAGAACATAAATAGACCAGAATAAAGTAATACATGCCTTAATAATGAAGAAAAGAGATTTAGCCCCAAGAATTAGCTCAATCGGTCGAGTACTCGTAGTTAGGCCTCCCAGCATGTGAGGTTGCGGGATCCATTCTCATCGACTCTCTTGGGGTTAGGCACGCAGAGGCCGCGGGTGTGAGGCCCCTTCGGGTGGGTCCGCTAGAAATTTTTCCGTGGATGTAGCCCGTCAGTCAAGCCGGCGCGTGAAGCACATTGAAAAAAAAAATGAAGAAAAGAGATGAATAGAAAGCCTTCGAGGGGGAAACCTCCTTACACAATGTACTAAGTACATAAGACAAGACAAGATACAATATGATGACTAAAATGGAAAGATCTCATTCCCATATATAGGAGATAAAGGTGTACAATAACAACTAATAAACCTAAGATGACATCAATAATATGTAATTAAGCACAATAAAGGGGGTAATGGGCCACTCTATAGGGGTAATGTGCCAACGTTTAGGGCTTAACAACAAGCGAGGTTTTGTCCCCTAGATGGCATGCTGAAGCGAGATGGTCTACAAGTGAGGCTCCTGGTATGCTTACTAGATGTCAAGGTTCTTAATTCCCTTGTTTATTTCTTGGTTGGGGTTTATAATTGTAATTTATGGGATGCTAGGGTTAGTGTTAATGGGTTTTGTCAATATGATTTTATGTCCCATTTTGGAATTTGGTTGTGATGATAATTTGTAAAAGGTGAGAATGTTGCGTAATTCTAGGCGGTGTCTAGATTGGGTAGAAGACGATGGATAAAACAAGTTTTGCTCATGATAGTAGATAAGAGGAGGGTTGTTAGATAAGAGGAGGGTTGTTTGTGACTCCTGGTTTTTCTATGTCAGGGTAGCTGGTCGAGATGCTTGTTAATCATATTAGATAATTTGCTCGATATCTCTATTTCCATGATGATTCTATCTAATTTTCCTTTTGATATCTAATACAGGGTGTGACTTAGTCACAAAAAAAAATCTATTTATCAAATACTTCACATCTTTTTAAATTGTCCCATATAAAAAAAAATATACCATCCATCCACTTAATATAAAGAAGTATATGTGTATATATAAACATATAGTCCACAAGATGTTCTGAAGTAAACAAGAGCCATGTGGTGGCAATGACCTTGACATTGTTACCAACTTTAAGGCTAGTTATTAACATGAGTGTTTTGCAATAAAATGCAACATATAGAAACTTGAAAACCATCTCATCCAGGTTGTCTATCAATTAAGAATTGTACTCCCTCTTTCATAAAAAAGCTTTAACTAAGAAGAACTCTTCTTTTTCATCAAATCTTACTCCCCGTTTATCATGAAAGAGAATTATATTATTTAGAAAAAATAAAAAAAATCCTCTTTCATAGACTCATCATATGGAAAAGAAGACATCCAAAACAAAACCAAGGGACAAAGATACCAAAAGACAGGAGTTTTGTATAATAATTCGAATATTCTTTTGATTAACAATATAAAATAAAGGTACGAAACAAACTATGTATTTGTATAATCCTTTTAATAATATTTTGACTTTTTTTTACGTTTTAGATCTTTCAACTTGATTTTTCCAGTTAGTTGAAACATATATCTTTGTACTTTAAAACACATGCACATTTATGTTTAAAAATACAATTAGAGAAGGCACATATATGTTTAACAATACAATACCAAACGAGGATGAGATAACAAACAATAAGAGAATGAGATTGCATGCAAACTACTAGCTAATTGAAAAATATCTTAAACGTGCCTTTTGAAGTCTAAATTGCAATATTACATAATAAATAAAGGTATTTGCAAAGCCAAAATTTTAAATAGTACTTATTTGAACACTGGATCATACACACTCTATCAAAAGAAATTCACACACAGAAAGTAAATGCATGTAATTAAAAATACTTAAGGAGTCTAAACAAATATTCTTAATGACATAGATTTTCACCACAAAAGAAATCCAAGGTGATCAGTTCCACATAATATACCTAGGACATTAGTTCCACACAATATGCGCCAACTTCAATATATCTAGAGCATTAAAGTAAATAAAAAGAAAATACATTTTTCCCTGTCGACCTGCAAAGCAACCTTCACAACCAAATCAACGAGCTTAACTAACACATATAATTTACATTGGATTAAAAATTAGTTGCACATTTAATGAAAATTTATAACTATTATCTCCAAGTTGAAAAATATGTTGCACGTTAGATCAAAATCGATAATTGTGTTCTCCAGTAAGTGCTGAAGAATAGTTGAAAACATCAGTAAGTTCAAAAACTTAAAGAACCACTTATCCCTCTCCACCATTAATATAAGAATGCTAGATTTTAGTTTTCTCTTTAAGTTGGATATTATAATAGGTAAATCGATGTTGAAGTAGGCCAGTTTAAATAAACTGCATTTAGCGGTTGGAAAGTGCTTTGATTTTGGGAAAGGTCATCCCAATATTGATACCCCTACTCACCTATAGAAAAATGATACTTCTGAATATTCCAAGAATAATTGAAAATACTATCTTACATTGCAAAGAAAATAAAAAACCAAACGAGGAGTGAAAAATGAACTTTGGTCCAAATTCGTGTGCGCATCATATTACTAAATATTATGAAATAATAAACACTTCCACTCAAATATAGGGTGGACATCTCTTTGTATGAAAAGATTTCAAAAATACAAGATAGAGAAACAATTATGAGAATGACAACAGAAGACTATCTTTTAACTTTAGTCCACTATCGATTCCAACTCCTTTTAATTCAAACTAAGTAACAAAAAAACTCCTATAAGGTGATGTGGCATTTTTAATCAACCTCCTCGATCTTGGGACCAAGGCCACTTGATCCCCCATCACCAGCTCCAAAAGATCCACCAAAAACATCAACACCACGAAATACCGCCCCACCTTTACCTTGATACATTTTCGCAATGATATGATTGCAAGTGGACTCCAACACTTTCTAAACACAAATCCATGCAAGAACAAAATCATCCGCAACTAATGAACATTGTGTTAAATCAATAACCATTCTAAGAGTTGGAGAGCCGTATTTATCAAACTAATCAACATTAGTTAATAGAAACACCACTAAATCTCTATAAACACCACCATTGGCATAATATGTGCTCTATACACCACCATTAACATAATATGTGTTGTTGGGACCAAAACAACACCGCCATTAACATAGTATGTGTTGCTAGGACCAAAACAACTTGATTCTCTTATGCAATAACAAAACCACCCCACCAACGGATCTGAAGCACCTTTATTATCTAGACTTGGTAACAAAAGTAATTAAATTTATGTATGCAAACATGCACACCTTTCATACTACAAAGAACAAGATCAAAGGATCACATTATAAACACCCCATGAAGTTGTTTCTCTAAACCTAATATGTGACAACCATGTTCTATATATGAAAAAGGAGTCACTACCTTCATCTACCATTTCAGTGCACTCAACAAAAGGAGCTCCATTCTTTGAATAGTTCACAGCTCGAAAACATATTCAATTTCCTCTACCTGCAAAAACAAAAAAAAAGGGTCATTTTCAAACACAACCATAAGCCATAATTATATTAAATCCATAATTATTCTCGTTACCTGAAGATTAAGAAGCAGAGGAACTTGGCATTCTTCCATCTTGGCTGCTATAGACATGCAAGTGACATATGCTAGCTGTATTAGCCATATTTTTTTTGTTTTGTTGTGAAAACAACCACATTCAAGCCTCTTTACAACTATTTTGAATAGAACAACATTTCCGAGATAATATGTTTACAAATGCTTTAGTCATACTGAAAGAAACTAAAAATATTAGGAACTTTTATCAACTACCTAAACTCTCGTAACAATGTTTGGTAATGGAGTAAATATATATTCATTATAGGAATCCACATGTCACAGTTTTACAATTTTGACAACGATAGGATCACTTGTGTCATTTGAGAACAAAGTTCGCCATAATGTAATAGTCAAGACAATAGGAATGAGAAGTTCCAAACTATGAGGGATTCAATGGTTATATACCCTTTGTCTCTATGATAATGTATTATGAAAATATAAGAATTAACTAGCAGATTGCTTGAGAACATACCTGAGTTAATAGGAGAGAAATAGGTTACACATATACCCAAACAAAAAGGGATAGAAAATCCCGCAAACAAGTTCAACGGGTAAGCTATCTTTTTAGAGAAATACATGTGTGAATTTTGAAGGATAACACACAGGTCAGGTTTAGAGGTTAAGCTATATTTTTAGAGAAATACAAAATGTATGAATGTGGATGGAGAATATGCATGGAATTGCATAATTATATTATGTAATTAAATCCTATGTAAGTTTTACCTAAAGGAAAAAACATTCTTTATACATAGGAAATGAGTTTCCATAAAACCACTAAGAAGGGGCCTTGTGTCCGTCTTCACCTGAAAGTGCACTGCCAACAAAATAAGAAAGTTCACTACCAGCAAAATAAGTAAACTAGTCCTTCTCACAACTACACATATGAATCCACGATGAAGAAAAAACCTTTAAAAAAATGTGTAATAAGTAACTACATGAGAAACCACCATGGAATAATGTAGAGGATCTCTACCCAAATGATTATATTGCCAACAAAATAAGAAAGTTCACTACTAGCAAAATAAGTAAACTAGTCCTTCTCACAAATACACATATAAATCCACGATGAAGAAAAAACCCTTAAAAAAATGTGTAATAAGTAACTACATGAGAAACCACCGTGGAATAATGTAGAGGATCTCTACCCAGTCTACAAAGGTGTATATATCCTACTCCCTTTGGATTTAGGCCCACATACATACATATCAATAAAATAGTGATAATACTTAAATTACAGTTTAAAAAAATAAAAAACCAGCTTACCAATTAAATAAATGAATTGTATTAGTAAAACTTGCAACTTGTTGCAAGGCTACATAAATAGATATTAAATTTTAAAATTTCATAGATACTTTACATTGATGTTTAGAAATTTAAGAATTTGAATAAACATTAATTTAAAATTTCAAAAACAGAAGAAATTTAAGATTTTGGAAAAAATTAAGAATAAAAGAGCATTCTTTAAAGAGCATATAATGCAAATTCGTTTCATAAAATATTTTAACAGGAGCCTAGCAACTTAATTGAAAAAATTAATTGAAATTTGGAAATTGAAATACAAAAGCAATTGAAGCGGAGACGTTGTAGAATGGATTTTGAATTATTTATTTATAAAATATTTAACAAAGAAATATACTAACTATTTGCATCTATATCTACTCTAATGCATTAAGAAAAATAACATGATTCCAACAAACTAAACCCGATCGAAATATCCATCATCCATCATTATTTTAATTATTCATTATTCAAAATAAATAATAAAAAACAATACATGATTTTCTGTCCATTTCATAATTAAAACACATATCCATTCTAAGAGTTATTAATAAACAAGAAAATAGCAGCAAGGCTGCTTATACTTGCCGTTTAGAAATATTTTAATGCTATATTGTATATATAAGTTGAAAGCTGAAGTAACTATGAAACATTAAAAACATACAAAAAAAACTAGTACAACATACACAATCTATACGTAAGAGGAGGTTTATACATAAGCAGAAGTTGAAGGGCAAGCTGAACTATATATTCATGGCAAGAGATTACAATAACATTAGTCTTTTATGTCAACGACGGGGGCATCCATAGATAGGTTGAGAGTATTAGTTTCCATCTTTGTATTTTCAAAGGTTCGGCTTTGGAGAAGAGGAGGTAATAAATTTTATTGAGTGATTTGTCTCTTTTTTATTGGACAAGTTGAGTATGACGCAATCATGGGAATTCGCTTGTCCAGCGTTGGCGGCGGGCTTTGCGTCATGCATGTACATGGTTATTTATTTGATTGTCATCAATGTCGTATTTTGTGTAT